>CAJPEX010000990.1:0-24015 GCA_905338405.1 Notodromas monacha
TTCTTCGCCATTTTGAAATTAATTTGAGGACTAAAAGAATGTTACGAATGAGGTACTGTGCTTGAATTTAATTTGTTTTCTTGAGACCGATTTTGATCTCATGAGCTGCACCACTGCTTGTTTGTGTATATTTTGAAACTAAAATTCAGTTTTTGAGCATTTATTTTTAATTCGCCATTTTTAAATTTCACCTGTCAGTAATTTACACGAGTTTCGAATATTTCAAGATACTGACTGGTAACTTGCATTTCTTCCGACTTTTTCTTCTGTATATATTTTTTAGAAAAAATTAAGATGCAAAATAAATTTAAATATTTAGATTCCGGTGAGTTTCAGCTGAGAGGAGTTCTCTTAATCCAAAATTCCTTCCTACTCCCATTTATCAAGAGCTAAAGAAAGAAACAATTTCCCTTCATCAATTCTTTTAGCATTAATGTCGCATTTTCAGAGAGAAAAAAGGCACTTCAAATGGTTTCTCATAATTACCTGGGTTTTTCCCTTTTTTCCTTTGTTTTACTTTCGTCTTGCTGTCTTTATTTTTGTTAATAAGCGCCAGTATCAATATTGGATGCTGGGAGAGAAGTCCAATATTTGAATACATGCCAGTGTACAAATTTAGATTTTGTTGAGAAAATGTAAGAATATGAGAAGCTGCTTTGAATCCCGATGATTAACTTGTAGTAAATTTTTTTATATTCAATCTGTAAAATTCGCGTGTATATTTTTAAAGTGATAATAGCTGATCAATTTTTGTATGAAATTTCATCGAGTTCATGCATGTGTTGGGTACGTTTTCACTTTTACATCTTTATCGATGTCTTCCGGCTTTTTTATTTTTTCCCTGAATTATTGTCAAAAATTGAAGATGTGAATTTTAAAAAGGTGTTTTTTTCTTTTTTGCAGCGCAAGCCGGAAGATATCCGTCGGGTTCATCCACTTCTAGTCATTTACCACTACCACCACCTCCTCCGATTGTGAAAGCCAACACATTGAATCCTCGGAACAACAGCAGAACGTACCCTCAGGCGGTTTCAAACCAACGATACCATCTGAATTCTCCTACGATACCGAATCATCCTGGCCATCAGAATAATAACCGAGCTCAGAGCAGTGTTTCAAGTTCGTCATCTGGGGCCATTTTCAGGGCTTGGAATCATGCCGAGGACGGATCGTCATCGTGGAAAAGCGACGCAACGATGAGATCCGTTGTCAAGAACAAAGCATCACCAGAGGAATTTCTGATGGAGAATAATAATAATAAGCATCAGGATTTTCACGAATTTGCGAGACCGCAGTCGTCGAGAGTGAAGGCGGATTTTTACTCGATTTTGCACAAGTTCAACGCCGGGCAAGTGAACAATTGTTCCGACTTGGCTGCGCAAACTTATTGAGGAGAATGCATTTTTCTTTTCGGATTTTCCTTTTTTAGTTGGGATGATATGATGATGCGTGCATTTTATTTCGTTTTCGCACATCATGCACTGCTGCTTGCTTCCGATGAGTGGTTTTTTTTTTTATATACGCTACGCATTCTTTTCTATATATCTAGTCCCTGCTTGCTTGCTGATGGCTTTTTTTTCTTGCGTGTTATTATACTCTACATTTTATAGTGGGATGAAGATTTTTTCTTTAAGTTTGGACGAGTTTTATTTTCTGTTAACCCGCTTGTTTGGCTGACTGCGAAGGTATTTTTGCCAGAAAATTCCTATTTGAACTTGTGACTTGAACTGAAGTCAAACTCAACGCCGTATTGCATTGATGATCTTCTTTGAGCCAGTACTTTTTCCGAAATAATCTGGTGATAACCTTTAAATCCATGTAAATATAGCCATGTTCACCAAGTGCCAGCGTTTGCCTTTTTGAGGGAGAAATAAAATTTAATTCTGGGAATAATTCGAGAAAATTTTAAAAAAATGTGGACTCCATGCTTTAAAGATGCTCATCCCATTTTTTCATTGATATGTATACAATGCAGGAAAATCCGATACTTGATTTAAAAGGTATTTGGTTGAATGCCTTATAAAATGCATGGTAATGCTGCTGATGATGGCGACAGTTAACTTATTGAGTATCGTTGCTATATGATTTTTCTCAAAATTTGAAAAGATTGTGTTGATGGTTTTTCATGGGTATCACACATAAATCTTCAAAATAATACTGGATACCAAATACGTGCTTTTTCAAACATAATCGATGCCGCAATGAAGGCGATTTTCTTTACTTATTATACAGCATTTGTTACTAAGATGTATAATCATGAGTAAGACATCTGTTGAAAAGTACTGTAAGTAAAACCATAAATAATACTGTATTATGTGAGATATAGGCAGAGAGAACCGAATTGGCTGAAGGTTGGATGTACCCAATGCCCTTGCGCCATCTTGAAAATGATGAAGAGATAAAAACCCTCAGTTGCCCGAAAACTTTTTCAATATGGCCGTCGATGAACTCCTCTGTGATCCTCATACGTGATCAACTGTGAGATCTTGGATGGGCACTACATCTGCTGAAAAGTGAATGAACTTTCGGCTCAATGGTCATAGCATATAAGCTAGAGGAAGCTAATAATTTAAGTGAAGATTGGAAGTACCCAATGCCCTCGCGCCATCTTGAAAATGATGAAGAGATAAAAACCCTCAGTTTCATGAAAACTTTTTCAATATGGCCGTCGATAAAATCCTCTGTGATCCTACTTTCACACTCTTGTCTCGTTATACCGCGGAGTGGACGCAAAGAACCCGCGCTTGAAACTTTGAAATAAGAAGGATATAAATTTCTTTTGGCTTATAAATATAATAAATAGTTTAAGTAGTTGTAAAACTACGACCCGATAATATGTATATATATGTTACAGATGAGTGCAGCCTGAATCTGTGATTCTTCTTTAAAAATTAAATTTATAGGATAACTTTCTCGTTTGTTCAAAACTGTTCGTTTATTCCAGAACATTCGTCACAGGACAATTCTTGCGAATTATTGCGAATTGACAAAAGCCAAATTTTGAGTACCGGAAGTATTTGGCTGCACTTCGTTCTGCTCCTCTTCTGCTTTCTTCTGACTCCTAAAACGTCTGAAGAACCGGAACTAAAACATGGCATAGGCCACTTTACGGTTTTACTCTTCCAACTTGTTGTGAAGGTGGGTGAGTTACTTACACTACTACCTCTTAGGGCGTTTTTCAGGGGTGGTTCCTCCAACGTTCGCGATAAATTGTTGGAACTTGAAAGAAAAAATCACAAAATTAAAAAAAATGCTTCAAAAATAAATATAAAATAATTATTGCAAATACGATATCATTATATGATGCCAATAAGATGTCTGCGGACTTGAGGATGTTTTGTTTTGACCTGAGGTCAATAAAAATAAAACTTCTTCAAATTTTACATAATCAAATTCACTAAAATTAAAAAATAGGCTTAAAAAATAAAATTAAAAATGTAACAGATGAAGATTATTCACTGTGTAAGCTTGGGATTCCACAATCAACTCATGGCTGGGGTTATCCAGGTAAACATGAGCATACACAGTTCCAGACTCCCATGGTGTGTTATCAGACCTACACAAAAAACCAATCCAAGTCTCAAATTTATCCAAGTGTGTAGTTTTATTTTATAAGTAAATAAAAATGGGACTACTCGTCTTTAGAAGACACTCCTTGTGGAACAACTACAACCTTTTGTACTTTCACTTGTAAAACAAGAAGTGTCACGGACTTCAGTGCTGCTCAAACACCCATTCACTGAAAAAAAAAATTATATGGATGAGGGATTTATCAGTATATACTGTACAATGAATATATTTTTTACAGACTTTCCTGCATGAAAAATTGACCAATTTTTCAAGTTTTCATGACTCACTCGCAACTTGGGGCACAATTCCGACATCCCTCACCTGCTTCCATCCGCATTTCTTCATCAATGTGAAATAGCTCATTTGTCTTATCCACACATGTTCCTTATTCACAGCACAAGACACAAGAAATTCATTTTCAAGAAATAACTAAGATTTTCAGAGCAAAATAACATACTCTGAGTCCTGTTGGACAAACTGCACAACATGTGATCATATTGCTTGAAAACTGGGTTCAAACACTTGCTGCATCCACATCTCTTTCTGATGAGAGTTTCTCTGCAAATCTTCTCACAAGCCTGTGATGAAAAATCTTTGATAAAACAAAAGTCACAAGTTTTGCAATACTTTTCCATTAGAAAAAAAACGCTCAAAATAGATTAGTAGTTCTGGATATATACCCACCAATACTGAATAAGTTGCATTAAATTCCTTCTCCCAAGCCAGCTCATTTTGCTTGTCACATTTCCCATGTGGTGCAGGAACTCTTTGTATATGTTTCTGCCAAAGTACATATATAGATGCAGAATATGAATTGATAAAATCATAAAATGATGAGATACCCTTTTCAGAACCACTGAAGTTTCCATGAGAGGGGACAAATCAATTCCATTTTCAGCAGGAAAAGGCACCTCATTCCTGCTATGGATCATCATTCTGGCACCTTGACTTGGGGTGACAGCACTCAAGTAATCCTCCAGCTCAATGTTCAGAGATAATCTCAATCCATTCTGGAAAACCATCAGCAATCATTTTTTTCAGGAAGCCTAAAAAACTTGAAGACATACTGAAAAATGCAAACCCTGTATCCAAATTTCCCTGTCCTGTAGACTTTGTCTTCCCTTCCAGAAGCCTCAGCCAGGAGGGGACTGTTGAATGTGAAACAGTTCCCATATTCTTGGTTCTGCCATTTGAAAAAGTCTCTGGAAAATATGACAGATATTATGTTCATTTTAGGACTTCTCAGCTTTACATTGAATTACTCCAGACCTCTGGTAAAATGTTAATATATTGAATATGTTGAAAACCAACTTGAAAGAGCAAGGGATGCCATCAAAGCTGCAGGAAACAATGAAATCTTTGGCTCTGACCCCAAATTTCCTGATTTCTTCTGGTGTTGGGGCCAGCAGGGAACTGACTTCATTCAACTCCCCAGCAGTCTTGGACCTCCACATGATTTTCTCCACATTTCCATCATAGACCCCATCAAAAGCTGACACAATTATAAAAATAAAATATTATGGTAATTGAATTATTGTAATGCTTTAAGAAAATACAATTTAGATTCATACATGTTAAGCGATAGCAAGATTGCTCTTTGCTTATTGTGTTGGTCGAATTTCCCTCACAGATCATGTAACAACCACAGGATGAATCAAATTTCAGCCCTATAAGAACAAAATTTCTTGTCATTACATCACTTAATAAGAGTAAAACTGAAGAAATACCATAACAGTCTTTTTCATCAGTTCCATCTGTGCAGTCCTCAAACCCATCACATCTCAGTGATGTGTCATAACAAATTCCATTGTTGCAGGTGTGGAGATTCTCCACTGTGCCACATTCTGGTGAAAAACAAAGGAATAAGGTTTCTAGAAAGTATTCTCACAGATGATATGAAATCCACCAACTTGGCTTTCCAGTATGTTTGTCACAATAGAGGGTCTCATCAGTGTCATCATTTGCTCCACAATCTCTGGTGCCATCACAAATTCGGTTCAGTGAAAAGCACTGAATGTTGTAGGGGATTCCCTTTGATTGAAAATATGAGCTAAGACAAGGACGATTTGATGCAGGATCATGGAATGCTTTTCCACAGATTTCTGCAGAGAAAAACCTTTCATTTCACCTATTTCAAAGTAAGATTTGTCATTTCAGGTATTCAGTCAATTTTTGATCAAGAAACTGATGTGGTTCCATATCAACAAAGATGAATTAAAAATTGAAGAGACTACATTTTTAAAGAGAAATGAAAACAAAATTGTGAAAACCAACCTGCCAAAGCAGTGTCATTCATGCCAAGAAACTCTTCACCATCTGAAGAGCATTGGAAGACATCTTTGGGCTGTGGCAATTTGAAATCCCCACTGCTGAAGTTGTACCCAGTATCATTCTCCCATTTGCTGATGATTGCCTCACTGCTCATGAACCCCTTGGCAACCCCATACAAGTGCATCAACTGGCAAGGATGCTTGTCCAACATAGTGTCCAGAACATGGCCTGATTTGAGGGCATCCATGTCAAGCAAACTTCTTTTACTCATGGCAGAGGTTTTGAGCCTGTCCAAGCGGGATTGTTTCACCTGCATGACCACAGAGTCCCATTCATCTTCCTCTTTGGTACTTTGCCAAGGCACTTTCACTGGGGCCACTTTTGAGCTTGGGGATTGCCAGTGAAGGTAGCTGTCTGTGCAAATTGATCTGTAATTTGGTCCATTGGCACCTGTGATAGGAGGAAGAGTTTTTGGCAATGGGAGGATTTACCAGAAGCACATATACTTTTCTGTTTCAATCAGATAACATTTTTTTTAACCACAGCACATTTATCTCATTTCCATCTCAGACATTATGCTGAGTTTTGCACCAATAACTGGGGCACAATATGAAGAATTTATCAATTATAATGCAGCTCATAAAAAGAACTATGAATACTCAACCTCAATTTAAACTAGCAGATGCAGGGTTGGTTATTTCTGGGATGCCTAGATACTTATATACTTTTAAATGCCTAGATATTTTTATTTAGTATCAACAAAATGAAAAAGCACAGCTGAGTTAAGTACCTAAAGACTGAAAAATAAAATAACTCAGCACTAGATTATTTTCAAGACTTAACAAATGTTTTCAATTGGAAAACAATAAGACTTGAAAAATTATTTTCCCTCATGAACGTGAAGTAAAAAAATTAAAGTGTATTCTGGCATGATGTGTTAGATTCATTCATTTTTCAAAATTTGAATACTTTATATGTTGAGGTATCCAGCCTGATGATCAAGTCTTTTTAATTTCTTCCACCTCACAATCTGCATATAACCAAACCATCAGATTTTTTTTCTGGCAGTCTCAATTTCTTTATAAAAACAAATGCTTTTCAAACAAATAAAGAACAAGCAAATGAGGAACAAATAAAAAAACTTACCAAGGTTGCTCTGTGTCATCCTCTCAAACCGTCTTTCCAGGTGGAGGATGTCTTCCAACTGCTTTGGCAGTCTTTTTCTGTCAACTTTTTCTTGATGACTCAATCTTGACTTGCTGAGCATGTTGAAATTGCAAACAGTGACTGCAGGGAAGTCTGCTATGTCCTCATCCACAACCTGAAAATATGTAAAACCCAGTAAAAAATTTTAATATCTTGAAAAAAAGGAATGCCAAAACTTTCAGTATCAAATTATTTAAAATCCAGAAAATTTCTACACGTTCACCAAATATGAGCATTAATAAAAAATTGTACCTGGACATTATTCATGAAAGAGATAAAGACTGTTAACATTTTCATGAAAAAATGTTTCATAGTAAAAATTACTCACATAGACTGAAGCAGTCTTAGGATAGGTCATATAAACTCCCAATGCCTCCATGGACTGGGCTGCCATGCTGTACACAAAAAACATGACAAGAAGAACCCAAAAAGCCTTTCTTAGCAGCCCCATGGGCAGAAACCAGTGCTTGAACCCATGTCCAGAATATGTAAGAAGGAAATATGTGCTGGCAGCATTGTAAAAGCCTCCATGTTTCTCCATCTTGGATCTCAGTTGCAACAAGGTCTCCTGAAACTTGTCCCATGGCATAGTGAACTTTCCATCTTTGTCTGAACATAATACCCAAAAAACAGCAGGATGTAGTTTGAGTTTTTCAAAAACTATGAAAAAAAGATTTTCAAATAGGTTTTACCTTCTTCAGATCCATCATCATCTTCTTCCCACCCTGGATACAAGGAATTGAATCTCTTGCAATGTGGATGAGCAAATGAAGAAGAATCAGTTTCATCCCTGGAATTGCTATCAAAAAGCATCTGGGCATACATTTGTGGCACTTTTCCTGACACAGAAATATTTGAAATTTTCCTGTTTCTTGGAATGGATACAGAATTTCTTGAGGTTAGTGTCCTGCTATTCTGAGCATCTTGGAAGTGAGTGCAGTGTCTTCCATTATCCATGTGCTGATTACAGTGACAGAAATGACCTGGAAATGTAAGGCAGATTATTTTTGCATCTGATTCCAGATTCATTCTTCCATCAGCAGTTCAAAAATAAAAATGGAGAGGCCTGCTTCATTCACTCCTCTTTTTAAAAATTCTCACACATATATACCTTCATTATTCAGTAGCAATAGATTGTCTTTTAAAATTTGGAGTAGACATATGATTCATGCCATTTGCAAAGGTACAACTTTCAAGATTGCAGAAGACCCACCCTTTCTCTTAAAATATAAAAAATTAAGAAAAAAAATGAAATGTGTGGTACATTGCAGCAATTGCAGGGAATTTTGAAAATATGGTCAGAGAATTTTGAAAATTTGAAAATGCTGAACTTGGAGACACGGGTTCATTTGCCCAATTAGTCTTTCACTTTTTTTCAAAACACAAAGCATATAGTTAATTTTTTATTGATTTTCTCTTTCCCTTGTCAAGAAAATAATGGCCAAAAGGTCTCAGAAAATTCAAGTCAATAGGGAAGTTTCATAGGAAAAGCCCAAAACTCGAAAGGTTTATAATGCCCCAGCACAAGAGACCTCCTGCGCAACAGATTTTTGCAGAACATACTGTATCTTGAGGCAGTTTTTCCTCTTGCATAACAGACAAATCTGCATAGCAGACTTCAGTCTGTAGAAGTTCACACCACCAGTGTACATGAGTCCCTTAGGTCCCCCTTCACTTCCCAACATAACCTGAATATATAAAATGTCATCATCAATCCTATGCAGTTATTCCTTGTGAACGCTGAAAAGCGGCAAATGAAGTTTTCTGTTCATTCATTCATTCATCCTATGCAGGTGTACATAGTGTTTTTTTTAGTTATTTTGGTTGTTGTTTTGCATAAGTGTGAACATATAAGAAGATCAAATTTGCATAAACAAATTTTCACATAAGAGACTTTTCTGTTGCACAAATCAATTCCATTATTGTGTGGGGGTCAATTGATGTGTACAGTACATTGTTTCCAATAAAGAAATTCAGTTGCAGGGACTTGAAAAAAAATTTGACTTGGGGTGGTTCAATAACTGATCAAGGTTCAACTGTCACAAAAAATCCAAGAATGGTAATATCCCAGAACTTGTGCAAAATTAAGGATGGTAATCCTTTGGTAAAACCCCATGAGAAACCAAGGCCACAGATTCTCACATAGCCTTCTCCTCAAGGAGAAATTCCTCTCTGACCTCCAAGGTCAAATATTTCCTACAAATCCTTATCTATGAGAGGTCATCTCTGACTGACCTTCTACAAAGTTTTCTTGTTTAATGAATTCTATTTTATCAGGCACTCTGGTTTTTACCTTTGTACAAGCAACTTTGTGTGTTGTACATTTTCTCCAACACAGCGGAAATTCCTGGACTTGTGGTTTTGAATTGAAATATAACAACTTTAAACTAGGGTGTCATTCACCCCGGCCACAGCCCGGCTGCTGAGTGTCACACTTTATTGTAAAAACTACTCAAACTTGATTTATTCTTCACATCAACTGCTGCATAAAAAATATTAAAAAGGGGATTATTTTTTATTTTTGACTCACAGTCACATTTGAATTGCAGCACATCCTCAGCAGAGGACGTTCTGCGAATCCCAAAAAAGGCGTCCCTGATTGCTTCTTTTGGCGGCGGCGGAAGATGATAATGGTGTCGCCCATCCGCCGGTCTTTTAGCTACGAAGTCGTGAAAGAATAGTGAGTTTTGTAAACACTGAGAAGATCAAAAAAAGCCGACAACTAGTCGTAGGACTGTCATTATTATTACGAGTACAAGAACGACGACGACAACTACATGATGACGACTAGAAAATTTCCTTTTCAATGCCTCAATTTCCTCTGCAGATACCGTCCTGCCAATTCCAGTCTCAATCTTTCCAGACTCCATATCAAAACCAAAGCCAAAGGAAACCAAGCACTGAACGGGATTCCCGATGATGTGGGATGAAGTTTCATCCAACTCCAGCTTTCAAGTATGTCCAGAACCTGAGACGAGAATAACAAGTGAAAAAATGCAATGCATTCACTGAGGAGAAGGCACACAGAAAAAGGTGATGAAAGAACAGCGACCACAAAAGGCTATACTGCATGCATGAATTCAGTCACATTTGGGGTTCAGTATAATGCAGTATTGCTTTGAATATTTAATGCACATTCAGACATTTCTATAGAGGAGCTGCTTGTGTAGCCAAGAAAGTGTTTCTTCATGATAGAGAAAGAAAAGAGTAAAATTTTTAGACATTTTTCTAATTTTATTCTCCTGAAACAGGCCACACTGGAAAATTTTAAAATCAAAAGGTTCCTTGATGAATTTTCTCATGAATGATATGTTTGTCACAAATAAATCCTTGACAATAAAGATGTTAAAAAAATTATTTGAGTTAGAAGAATTTGCTTTTAGTAGTTTTAGATGAGAATGAATTAAAACAACAGAATTTGGTTGAGCTGCAACCAGGGTGAAATTTCACCCTATTTTAAGGTTGTTATATAATTCAAGAACACAGTCAACACACTCAATATTCCCAAAAACACTGGAGCGTCTGGTATGAGAGCTCAGAGAAGAGTGAGTGATTTTGATTGATTCAGAAACCAGGAAAACTGTCCTCCAAGGACAAATAACAGAACCAGGATTTTAGCAATAGAAAACAGCCTTGGAGGCTTCCAGAAAAAGTGTGTATGAACCAAGGTCTTTCCCAGTTCTCACAGAGATGCACAAGGACAAGTCTTCCCAAGAATTTGGACTCCAAAGTTCAATCATTCAGCATAACAAATCACACTCTAGCATTTATTTTTTAGACAATGTCAAGTTTAGTCATTCATATTTCTCAGTTTGATCATACCATACAGTTAAAAAAACACCACAAAATGAGATTGCAAATTTTTAAAGGATGGATGAAACGGTTCCTACAAGGGGTGTCACAGCTAGTAGCAAGCGTCTTCAAAGTGATTTGCAATAAGCAGCCACTCAACCAAAACTTTCCCCACAGTTTATACTTGAAGGAACTTATGTTGGTTGAGAAATTTCCACTATGTTTCTGCAATATTTAATCAGGGTGTAGTCCAAAAGCCACCCCTTGGTCAAAAGCCCCCCTAGGTGCAAAAATTGGGGATTACAGGTATTCTTGTAACTCTTGATGGTAAGCTGCACCTTTCACCAGGTATTCTTGTAGCTCTTGATGGTAAGATTCACATTTCACCAGCATGCCCAGCACCAGGCCAAGTACCAATATGTTTGTAAGTTGAGTATATGAAGGGATTCTTCACCTGCAATGGTCATCAGTGATTTTTTTGAATTTCAAAGCATCATCATTCGCTGACTTCTGCAAAATCTACAGTTCACCTTGTTGGTCCAATTGTCGCGAATTTTTTAGTTCTATTTTTAGAAAGCAAGATTGAGAACCCGAATTCTCGTCCTTGAGGACAAATTCCACTTTCCGTGAGAACCTCGGGAAACCTCGGTTCTCATGTAACTTACGGAAGCCTCCAAGGCTGCCTTTCACTGCTAATCCTATTTTGCTAAATCTTGTCCTTGTAGGACAGTTTTCCTGGTTTCCAAAATAATAATGATCTACACAGTCCAGTCTCTGCTTTTTGGGTGTGCGGTTACTCCAAGATTTGCGAGCGATTTCATCAAGTGTCAATTTTGAATCCTACGAATATATCAACGTTATAATAGGGTGTTCTCACCCCGGTCGCAGCCCGACCGAATTCCTGAGTTTCATTCAAAATTTCCATCCTAAAATTCTTTTCTAAAAAGGTTCTACTACTCAACTCATCATTTGTTGGGTTTATTCCTGACACCAATGGCTGGTGCAGTTCAGATCATCAGTAATCAGAAGGGCAGTCAAATTGCATACTGAAATGGCTATTTAGAAGAAAATGACATGGAGAGCATCAGTGACAGTGAGGAAGAGGCAGTATAGAAGGCAATTTTGAAGATGATTATTGAACAGTCCTTTTGAGGACTAATGAAACCAAGCACTATTATGAAACTTGCATCCAATTATAAAAACGTGGGGGGGGGGGGCTTTCCGGGGGGCTTTTGGTTGGGTACCATTCAATCAGAACGCTGAACTGGAAAAATATGATCAAGAAGGTATACTGAAGCTTTCTTTTTGTCCTAGCTCATGCACTGTCCCAGGAAGTGCATTTTCTGAAAGATCATAAATTTGTCTATCTGTTATCCACCATATATGCAAAGGTTCCATCAAAGCTTCTATAAGCCAAGGTTTTCAAAGTAAAACCTCCCATGTAATGTTGCAATAATAAAGCTTGAATCATCCCCAGCTTTCATTTGCTTTGTTCAGAATGCTGTGTGATGTCAGCTAGAGTGCTGATCATCTGTTGAAATATCAAAGAATGTGATTGAGGTCATTCTTCACAGCATATCATCTGTTCACAAGAATAAGAATTCATGAAGGATACCCTGGAAGTGCAACAAAAATACCTCATAAATCAGCTTTCCTTTCCCATGATAAGAGCAATACATGCATTTAGGAAAGGTTTCTGATAAGAAATGTGTGACTGACGCTACAAAAGTCAGATAAGGCCCCTTTTTTGCATGATAACACACAGCATGCCACACTTCAGTTGGCAGTTTTGGTTCATTAGTTCAACAGCTTCTTGTTCTTCCAAAGTGATTTTTTCCAAATAATGATATAGAAGTTTGTGTGTATTTTCTGAAGCTGGGAAAATATTCATTCTGGACAATTTGAAAAAGGGAAAATGTTTTCTGTACAGTGAATCTCTGCATAATGAATGACTCTTACAACAGAACATATTTGAAAAAAATATTTGAGACAAAAATAAAGTTGCACAATGAATATGTTCCAAGTGAGAATAATGTCCAGATAAAAGTGCATGCAATTTAAAAGTATATTGCTGTAAACTTTCTTAATTATTCCTAAGGCAAAAATCAATCAAAACCCCCCAGTCATTCACCAAATACTAAAAGTATCTGAGAACTATTTTTATATATCTTTGAAAATTGGATAGTGTCACAAAATTTTCCTGTCTTGCATTTATGCACCTTTCCTGGGAAAAATGTGAATAATTTCATGTTCTTGACCTGCTGAACTAATTAATTTTTGTGGGCTAATGGAGTAGCAGTTTCTTTTTTAGCCTGCAGAAAACTATGCTTCAAATGAGACCCAAGGGATATTTTGTGTTTTGCATATTGACAATTTTGCATAACCCTACTGATTAATAAATCAATTTTTCATTAATGGAGTACACCATTGTCAAATTTTGACATCAATACTTATTTCCATCTTGAATGAAATCCAGGAAAGTCATGTATGCCCCTGAGCCAACACCAGCAGGTTGGGATGTCAGAGGTATGGAATGCATGAAGCACCTTCACTTAGGAAAACATTCTAAAATATTCAATAATTACTCAACAGGGGATGGGCCAGCAGTGATTAGTCATGCACCTCAAGTTGGAGGTTATCAAGCTCCAGGACAAGCTTGGCCACAACCCACCAACTGTCCCAGGGGTCTGGAATACTTGACCCATGTTGACCAGTTACTGATTCATCAGAAAATTGAACTTCTTGAGGGTAACTTTTTCTCAAGATTCTTGAATCACTGAAAGAGGAAGCAATCTGATTCTATAACAATTTTTAGAAAATATGTTAAAGCAAGTTCCAAAGAAAACAATATTTTCAAATGATTTTTATGCATTATTCTTTCCAAGAAGTTTAGAAAAAGCAAATTTAATATAAATGAAAAATTTGACAATTAAAAAGTGTAACCATCTGGAATTCTACAGTTTTGTTTCAATCCTGGACCTATGGAGGGGTAATTTTCATTCCTGCAATTCAGCCAAACTTAACACAGTAAGTCAAACATATGATTGATCATTTAATGAGGGCACCTAAGAAATGTGAAAAGATACCAGAATTTTGGTCCTTTTGTCTAAACTTACCAAGCTGAAACAGAGAGAATTGACTGGACTGATCATTTCATATCAACAGCATTCACTGGATTTGAAACTGCCAATAAGTACACCATCAAGAACACCTTGGGCCAGAAGGTTTACTATGCAGCTGAGAAATCAGATTGTTGCACAAGAAACATCTGTGGACCAATCAGACCCTTTGACATGAAGATCTATGACCTGAACAAGCAAGAAGTTCTCATTTTCAATAGGCCTCTTCGCTGTGACTCCTGTCTGTGTTTCTGCTGTCTTCAGGTATGGACAATTTCATGTTATAAAAGGAGTATAACCAAAATTTCCAAATTAATTGAAATTGAAAGAACAATTTATGATTTAAAATGGACTTGATCAAACTCCTGGAAAAATTGGAATATATTCAAAAATTTTCATTTTTTCAAATTGAAGTACTGTACTGTATCTGTTAAATCAGCTAAAACTTGACTTCAATTGATTGAAACCCATTTTCAAAAAAAATTATTCTGTCTTCCAAATATATCTTTAAATTAAATTTTGAATGCAGAAATAAAAAAAATTATTTCAAGAATGTTTTGATTGAAGCTTGCAAGAGTAAGTTTCTGCACATCCTCTAATTATATCTAAAAAACTGATACTGTAAATGAAAAATTAAATCAACTTTGTTTACTAATTTTTATGCATTGAGTCAAATTGAAAATAAATTCATGGTTGAGTAGATCAACTCATATATACTCACCAAAGCCAGGTATAAGAATGGATACCTTAAAAATGCAATTTTAAGCAATTAAGTTCTTGGAATTTCTGACATGTTTGAGTTGGAAGGTAACTGAATGAAACAACTTTTGTTGAACTACTGTTGATGGTCTGATTATAATGTGAACTTACTCAATAGTTGAAATAATCAACAAAATTGATGTGTTTTTCATAGAAAATGGATGTCTATGCAAGTCCAGGGGATTTTTTGGGCTCAATAGAACAAACATGGTCCATCATCCATCCAAGATATGTCATCAAGGATGCAGCTGGAAACCCAGTTCTTAAGATGGCAGGACCTTGTTGCACATGGTCTCTCTGTGGTGATGTTGAATTTGAGGTGAACCCCTGAAATCTCAGATAACATTTTCATCATTCCTTCAAGTCATCTCAGATGAAAAAAACCAGCACAGTACAGTACTTACAAGGCCTGTAAAAAGAAAGCAGTTTTTGATATAATACGGTATAGTTGCAAATAAAGTTGCTGATAAGAATTTCAACAGATTCAGAAGTTGAAGTGCGGCAAGAAATTTAAACCCTGATTACATATACCTTGACTACAGCATTCCTTTGATTTGTTGCAAAGTACATTTCATCCTCAGCAAAATGAAAAAAAAACTTTGTTGAAATATTTCTTTAAAATTTTCACATTTTGATGGGAAACATTTCTGAAATTAAAAAAAAAACTTGTGTGTGTATCTTTCACTGTCATCTTTTAGCTAATTTTGAAAGCTCAGATTTTATTTTTTTCTCAAGGCCTGAAAAATTTGACCTTTTCATTCATTTGAGCAAAGCTTCCATTAAATTCATTTTTTAATGACTGACATTTCAGTTATTTTTGAACAGCTAATATTTTTTATTCCATTATACATATCATGATATTTATTTAAATGAAAATCATATTATTTTTGGAATATTGTTACCCTTTCATCTATTTTTGAATACTCACCACTTGATTATACTTGAAAACTTATTAAATGATTTTTTATGTTTTCCACTTAATTTATTTGTGAATATTTACCACTTAATTGCATTTTAATTCTCGCCATTTTATTCCCTTTGCTCACCATTTCATAATTATTTTTTGAATAACTATACTAATAATAAATGCATTTTTAGATCCTCACCATTTTATTTGTTTTTCAATACCTACCACCGTAAAGTATTCATTTTTGAATACCCTCGTCTGTTTTTTTTCTGCTCATCCTTGTTTATTTTTTATATTCACCATTTAATTTTTTTTTTTCGAATGAATTAGATTTTTTCTGAATCCACTGGAGAATCCGTCGGAAAGATCAGTAAACAATGGTCGGGTCTTGCAAAAGAAATGTTCACCGACGCAGACAATTTTGGCATCAGTTTCCCACTGGACCTTGACGTAAGGATGAAAGCTGTTCTTCTCGGAGCAGTTTTCCTTATAGTGAGTATCATACAGCATTCAAAAAGTCGATCCTTGATATACGGAAATGAAGAAGATAAATTAATGCAAAAATTTATCCTTTTTTTTCGTTTCATTTTTCAGGACTTCATGTTCTTCGAACAGCAGAATAACAAAGAAAACGACGGAATCGGAATGTTTTCTTGAGGCCAACATGGACTTGAATATCGTTTTTTTTCATTTGAAACAAACGAAATTGATGGTTTACAATGAAGAACAGTTTTGATTTTATTTCCAGGACCAGTGAATTAAAAAAATTAAATGCTGGCATTTTCAAGAATTCTCCGCCACACTTGAGTAATAAAAACTTCATCGGAACTTTGGGAAAAAAAATCCAAAAAGTGTTATATAAAGAGTCTATCTTTATACTTGTCTTACAGATTTTATTTCTTCTCTTTGTGAGAGTTGAATAAGTGCATTTCTTCCAGGGATTTAATTAAGAAATACATATCTTGCAGATTAATGAAAAAAAAGTTGAGCTTCATGCGACCTTCAAAAAATTAATGTGGAGTTTTCTCGACGGATTTTCAAGGTCAGGAGCCGGAAGTGGGAACACATAGCGTGTGTAAAAGATAACAACTGTGAAGTATAAGAAATGAGTAAAAAGTGGTAAGTGCTGAGGTTGTTTGTGTTTTTTTTTTCTTTTTTTTTTTGGGATGTGACAGCAACTGCGCCATTCTGGCTGCCAGGACCCGATCGACGAGAGTCACGTTCTCATCGTCGCGGGTTTCGAAACAAAATGGCTTTAGCAGACACATGTCTGCCTCATTCACACGTCTTCAAAAAGGTGGTGTATCTAAGGATGAGAGAAAGAGAGAGAGAGAGAGTATTTGACAAAAGGAAAATTCGAGCCATATCCTCAGTCTTATGCGTCACTTAACGCCTTATACACATGTGAGACTCAAAAGCGAATCACTTCCTGCATCTTCGGAATATTCCCGAGCTCAAACTGTCACGGATTTTGACAACTTTTTTTTTTTAGAGCTTTCATTTTTTTAAAAGAAATGCAGGTCTAATTCCGTTATCATTCATAACAACAAGCAACATTAGTGAATAAGTCCCTCAAAAAAAAAGCGCGGATTATGAAAATTTTACTGTAACGAATTTTCCTTCATCTTCAGAAAATTGCAAAGGAATGCGATTTTGATAAAAAAAATTCAGAATTTCTTAACTTTACTCTCATAAAACTTGTTCTTCATTAAAAAAAAAACAGCATTCTCAAAGAAATCCTGGAAGATCGTTGTATACAAATAAGATTTCACCCGCTTTGTTACTGTCGTTGAGTAAGGCTTGGAAAAGCGACCTCTGGTGGTCACATGCAAAGCTTTAGCTTCCTGGCCCAACACCAAGATAGCAGGCCAGCATGAAGATAGTGATAATATGCGCCAATAAAAATAGAGAGAGAGAGAGTAAATGATATACGCCTCACTTCAACTTTTTTTTCATACCATTATAAATTTTGCCAAAATTGGCAAAATTAATATCTTGAAACAGTGCCCAGCAGATGTCGCGGCACTTTTTCTTTTAAATTCAGAGATTCTATGAGTAAAATTGTGCCCATGCCAGCAAGTGCTCCCTCATCATGGTTATTGAAGAAAAATTGATGGACTCTCTTGTTCTACACTAACAATCAAGTCTATAAAGATGTTCTTTGTATAAGGCATGACTTCTTCTCAAAATATTCTCTCCAAATTGTTCAATCAACTAAAACTTATCTGGGAGCAGGCTGAATACCTTGTGCTTTAATTTGTGTTTGTTAATTGCATTTTTATGTAATTTTTATCACCGGTATTTCCTTTCTGTAATCTTGTTGAGGGGAACAAAGTTTATGCCTATTTACATTACTTTTGCATTTGTACATTTTGTGATGCATGTTCCATTTATTCAATTCCCATATAAACAGCTTATTTATCTATTTTCAACCTGATTTGATGGAATGTGTTTGGATGTGGGAACTTTGTTTGAACCTTGTAAAGACTAAAAGGCTAAAAATAAAGTTTGTTCATCAATCAATATAAAGCTTTTTTTCAGTTTCAAATGCTTCTCTCCCCATGTTAAAGGGGTTCTTGTCTATACAACAAAATTCTCTCTGCAACAAATTTGTTTTATTGGTCTTGCATTATTGAAAAAATGCATCAGCTTATTTCAGATGAGGAATCAGGTCATATAAATGTTCCATCCCATTTCCTAAGAAAAAAATCCTCACAATAGTACCATTCAATAAATCAATGAAACAATCAATCAGAAAATTCAGGACTGAATCCTCCCTCATTCATCCTCTGCAGACCCACACAAAGCCTATAACACAAAGGGCTCACATACACCAAATGAAACCTGTTGTTAAAAAGCAAGTCATCTGCCAAAGGAAGTCAACTCACCAAAAAATAAATAAAAATAGAATAACAAGAAAAGGAAANCATGCAAAGCTTTAGCTTCCTGGCCCAACACTAAGATGGCAGGCCAGCATGAAGATAGTGATAATATGCGCCAATAAAAATAGAGAGAGAGAGAGTAAATGATATACGCCTCACTTCAACTTTTTTTCATACCATTATAAATTTTGCCAAAATTGGCAAAATTAATATCTTGAAACAGTGCCCAGCAGATGTCGCGGCACTTTTTCTTTTAAATTCAGAGATTCTATAAGTAAAATTGTGCCCATGCCAGCAAGTGCTCCATCATCATATTATTATTGAAGAAAATTTGATGGACTCTCTTGTTCTACACTAACAATCAAGTCTATAAAGATGTTCTTTGTATAAAGCATGACTTCTTCTCAAAATATTCTCTCCAAATTGTTCAATCAACTAAAACTTATCTGGGAGCAGGCTGAATACCTTGTGCTTTAATTTGTGTTTTTTAATTGCATTATTATGTAATTGTTATTACCGGTATTTCCTTTCTGTAATCTTGTTGAGGGGAACAAAGTTTATGCCTTTACATCAGTTGTGCATTTGTACATTTTGTGATGCATGTTCCATTTATTTAATTCCCATATAAACAGCTTATTCATCTATTTTCAACCTGATTTGATGGAATGTGTTTGGATGTGGGAACTTTGTTTGAACCTTGTAAACACTAAAAGGCTAAAAATAAAGTTTGTTTATCAATCAATATAAAGCTTTTTTTCAGTTTCAAATGCTTCTCTCCCCATGTTAAAGGGGTTCTTGCCTATGTTGTTTTAAGAGAGACGTTGTTTAAACAAAATAACCAGAACGTAATAACTTTTTTACGTAGTCGAATAAAGTCTACTCCTTAGTCCAGTATATTTACAAGGTAGGGTAAAGGATTCTTTTTTTTCCTCACAATAGTACCATTCAATAAATCAATGAAACAATCAATCAGAAAATTCAGGACTGAATCCTCCCTCATTCATCCTCTGCAGACCCACACAAAGCCTATAACACAAAGGGCTCACATACACCAAATGAAACCTGTTGTTAAAAAGCAAGTCATCTGCCAAAGGAAGTCAACTCACCAAAAAATAAATAAAAATAGAATAACAAGAAAAGGAAAACAAATACATCATTGCATCTGGGGGGTTTCGGATTACCTGTATCGCGCCTAAATTCCTTCTACATAATAATAAAACAAAGAAAAAAAGAAATAGTCACTTCCTTATTCTCTTCATTTACAGCATCTTGTTCTCTATACTTCCAAGTTTCTAGTCCTCATCTCCTCCTTGTCCCTTATTTATCCATATGTACACACACAAGAGCAGCAGCAGGTCGTTGGTTTTCGCATGTCTGCTCGAAAAACCCATTCACAGCGCTCGTTTTATTTGGACCCCGCGGCCATACGGTCTAGGAGCCCCAAAACCAAAGTTCAACGGTGGGGTTTTGGACCCAAGCAAAAGGTATTTCATGAGACGATGAGAAAGACTTGAAAAAAGCAACTATACAGCCCAAAAGAAACGAGGGAAAACACAGCAGAAGAGAACAGAGGAGGGACGAAAATCAAGTGCATAAAACACCTATAGTAAGCAGAAAAAACTAGTAAATTGAAAAGAGCAAGTTAACTATAGAGTAAGGATAAAAGGGAGCAATTGCATTTAAGAGAAGAATACAAAAGAGCAAGTTTGGACAGGAGAAGTGGACAAAAGAGCAGGAGAAGTGGACAAAAGAGCAGGAGAAGCAGACAAAAGAGCAGGAGAAGTGGACAAAAGAGCAAGTTTGCACAGGATAAGTGGACAAAAGAGCAAGTTTGCACAGGATAAGTGGACAAAAGATCAATTTTGCACAGGATAAGTGGACAAAAGAGCAATTTTGCACAGGATAAGTGGACAAAAGAGCAAGTTTAGACCCAAGTACTCTCCTGTTATCTCACTCATGTCATTTTTCTTTTATTCTCGTCTTATCTCGTTCATCTTTGTTTATTCCTGTTATCTCGTTCATCTTTCTTCTATTCTCCTGTAATCTCGTCCATCTTTCTTCTAAAGAGAACATTAGAGCAAGCACAAAAAATATACAAAAACAAAAGAGCAAGTTCACAAGAGAGAAGAGGACAAGCGAGAAAGTGGAAATATGATTGAGAAAAAAGAGCAAATGCACAGAATAGAAGAGGACAAAAGAGCAAGGACCAAAAATAGAAGTGGACAAAAAGGCAAATGTGCAGAGAGGAGAAGAAATATGGTGAACAAGTTTCCATCAGAAGAGCGAGTCCAAATGCACATAGGACAAAAGAGCAAATGTGATCAGAGGGAAAAGATCATGGACACATCAGAGAAGATAACACATAAGTTTACAAGAAGAGCATTCATAACAACTCAACTCATCAATTTATGCTTGAAAAATCAACCCTCANGTCCAAATGCACATAGGACAAAAGAGCAAATGTGATCAGAGGGAAAAGATCATGGACACATCAGAGAAGATAACACATAAGTTTACAAGAAGAGCATTCATAACAACTCAACTCATCAATTTATGCTTGAAAAATCAACCCTCACCATATCTTTTGCATGGTATATTTAAGAAAATGGTAAGTAATCAAGACAGGTAGCTCAAAAGAATATTCAGCTTCTTTACTCCTAAAAAAAAACATACTATAGTAGAATCGTGTTAAAACTAAGCCACTGTTCTTAAGAAAAAAACTTTTTGGAAAATCAAAAATCCATCATAAAGAAATTCAAATGGGATTATAGTTGACCTCTGCACAACAGACCTCCTCAAAATGGATTTTTGCACAACATACTGTCTTTGGAGGTGGTTTTATTACCCTCCCGCGCAACAGACTGAATCTGCATAAAAGACTTCTACTGCTGGTTTAAAATAATGGTACAGTACAAAGTAAAAATTTTAATTTCTTAATAATTAAATTTGCATAACAGACTTTTTACACAAGAGACTAGTCTGTGAGCAAGAATTCCTTGAAATCCAATTTTTTGCAATCACATTCTACTGTACAGCAGTATATCAAACAATTCAAGTTATTTAAAACCTGAATTGCTAAATATTGAATTGTTTAACTCAGGAAAAACGAAGACCACTTTTAGGCCCCCAGGTGCGGACATAATCATAGTGCATCAAGACTTCAAGAGTGTCCCTAAGTCGAAATGTCCCCAAGTAAAGTCTTGTTTTCCCATAGACTTACATTATATAATTTTTCATTGGTGTTTTATGGAAGAAATATTCTTCAGAATGCAATGAAAAAAATTGTTTGCCACTTGAATTTGATTCTCAGCTCAATTGGAACATTTGGAGCATTAAATAGTGTACCTCAGAGTACAGTACATTGAATTGTTGGCATCTGTAAAAATAACATTCAAGTCACAAAGAGAGAAGGAAGTCCCTCCATGCTATGGGTAATCTTTTTAAATTAGCTGAATGGATGGGAGAAATACCAAAGATTTTTCCTTGCATAGATCTTTAGGTTGGAAATAATATACTGTATGTTTTTTGCAATGAAGCCCAATTCAAGTTAATTTTAAGCAACTTGACTTGAATCACTTGTGTTATTTAACTAACCAAACTTAACCAGATAAAACTGGAATGAAGTGTGAGCCTAACTTAAACCACAAGTAATCAAAATGTATTTTTCCCTTTTCGAGAAATGCCTTGTTTTCCTAATTCCTCTCTTGGGCACTTGTCAAAATCTGCACATTGCTATTTTGAGTTGTTTCTATATTTTAGCAGAAATGTTCATGCTTTAATTTTTTTTAATTCATTGCATTGCTCTTCTGTGAATTTCTTCTTTTAATGATAGCTCTAATCTCTAAACTTATTTAAATGTTTTTGTCTATAATGAATGCATATATGGAGATCTTGGTTGAACCATGTGAACGTTGAAAAGCAGCAAATAAAGTGTCCTGTTCATTCATTCATTCATTCATACATATATGAGAGCTTGTACCTGAATAGGCTATTAATCTTTTGGAATGAGCTAATCAGTGTAACTCAATTATGCCTAGGCATTTTGGACATTGTAGCATATAAAAATTTCTAAGATTCAGTTTTCCAGTTTTCCATAAACTCTTTTGGCATGTTTCCTTACCATGCTATTGATGTATTTAACTTTCCAAACATGAATTTTCCCTTTCTGGGCACTTGCCTAATTGAAGCATGATTTTTTATTATAATATAAAGGCAATTCGTGAACCTTCCTTTGAGCTTTCCAATTATTCGAGTATATGATCCGATGGCAACTCTGGTGCACCAGAAAGAAACGAGAGAAGGAAAAAGAAGATAAAAAAAAAAGAAAATTCGCTGATGAGCTCTTTGGGCCTTCCTTTGCAACGAGGCAAGAGGACGAGGCCTTAGTCCCAGTTCAGCTGCTTATAGTGAAACCAGAAGTGACTTTTCTTGGCGTATATTTACGGAAATGTATTTTTCACACCTTTCCGCAAAAATAATTTCAAGCAGCAAATCATGTCCACGTGTTTACATATACTGTACATATATGAAACAAATCAGGAAATGTCTGCAAAAATAAGTTTATGTCGGATTTTGAAAATTTTTGTGAATTTCGTGCTCAAGACAGTGAGTGAGATTTTTTTCAAGTTTTAATTTTTTTTCAATCTTGTGCAGAGTAAAATTGAAGCTTAAAATGTGTGTTTTTCAAAAGGCCAGACAGACAATATTTTTATAGATCCATTGGAAAGAAGACACAATTTTCAAAAATAATTATTTCACAGAGGTTCTGTAAATAGGAATTTTTAATGAAAATGTCCTCTTCTTAATGGATAATCTGCCAAAAAGCCACATTTTAGAAGTGCTGAGAGTATTTTGATTCCCAAAAAAAAAAAAACTACGCAAGGCAGAATATTTAGTAAATGGTGTGAATTATCATGTTATATCAGTGAGAATTCATTCACGTGTAAAAAGTNAATCTGCATAAAAGACTTCTACTGCTGGTTTAAAATAATGGTACAGTACAAAGTAAAAATTTTAATTTCTTAATAATTAAATTTGCATAACAGACTTTTTACACAAGAGACTAGTCTGTGAGCAAGAATTCCTTGAAATCCAATTTTTTGCAATCACATTCTACTGTACAGCAGTATATCAAACAATTCAAGTTATTTAAAACCTGAATTGCTAAATATTGAATTGTTTAACTCAGGAAAAACGAAGACCACTTTTAGGCCCCCAGGTGCGGACATAATCATAGTGCATCAAGACTTCAAGAGTGTCCCTAAGTCGAAATGTCCCCAAGTAAAGTCTTGTTTTCCCATAGACTTACATTATATAATTTTTCATTGGTGTTTTATGGAAGAAATATTCTTCAGAATGCAATGAAAAAAATTGTTTGCCACTTGAATTTGATTCTCAGCTCAATTGGAACATTTGGAGCATTAAATAGTGTACCTCAGAGTACAGTACATTGAATTGTTGGCATCTGTAAAAATAACATTCAAGTCACAAAGAGAGAAGGAAGTCCCTC
>CAJPEX010000990.1:24328-71822 GCA_905338405.1 Notodromas monacha
AAGTGGACAAAAGAGCAAGTTTGCACAGGATAAGTGGACAAAAGAGCAAGTTTGCACAGGATAAGTGGACAAAAGATCAATTTTGCACAGGATAAGTGGACAAAAGAGCAATTTTGCACAGGATAAGTGGACAAAAGAGCAAGTTTAGACCCAAGTTGAGAGGACAATAGAGTGAGTACAGTAAAAAGAAAATAAGAGCAGAATAGAGCAAGTAGAAACAAATAAGGACAATAGAGCAAGTAGAAAGAAGATAAGAGGACATTAGAGCAGGTAGAAAGAAGATAAGAGAACATTAGAGCAAGCACAAAAAATATACAAAAACAAAAGAGCAAGTTCACAAGAGAGAAGAGGACAAGCGAGAAAGTGGAAATATGATTGAGAAAAAAGAGCAAATGCACAGAATAGAAGAGGACAAAAGAGCAAGGACCAAAAATAGAAGTGGACAAAAAGGCAAATGTGCAGAGAGGAGAAGAAATATGGTGAACAAGTTTCCATCAGAAGAGCGAGTCCAAATGCACATAGGACAAAAGAGCAAATGTGATCAGAGGGAAAAGATCATGGACACATCAGAGAAGATAACACATAAGTTTACAAGAAGAGCATTCATAACAACTCAACTCATCAATTTATGCTTGAAAAATCAACCCTCACCATATCTTTTGCATGGTATATTTAAGAAAATGGTAAGTAATCAAGACAGGTAGCTCAAAAGAATATTCAGCTTCTTTACTCCTAAAAAAAAACATACTATAGTAGAATCGTGTTAAAACTAAGCCACTGTTCTTAAGAAAAAAACTTTTTGGAAAATCAAAAATCCATCATAAAGAAATTCAAATGGGATTATAGTTGACCTCTGCACAACAGACCTCCTCAAAATGGATTTTTGCACAACATACTGTCTTTGGAGGTGGTTTTATTACCCTCCCGCGCAACAGACTGAATCTGCATAAAAGACTTCTACTGCTGGTTTAAAATAATGGTACAGTACAAAGTAAAAATTTTAATTTCTTAATAATTAAATTTGCATAACAGACTTTTTACACAAGAGACTAGTCTGTGAGCAAGAATTCCTTGAAATCCAATTTTTTGCAATCACATTCTACTGTACAGCAGTATATCAAACAATTCAAGTTATTTAAAACCTGAATTGCTAAATATTGAATTGTTTAACTCAGGAAAAACGAAGACCACTTTTAGGCCCCCAGGTGCGGACATAATCATAGTGCATCAAGACTTCAAGAGTGTCCCTAAGTCGAAATGTCCCCAAGTAAAGTCTTGTTTTCCCATAGACTTACATTATATAATTTTTCATTGGTGTTTTATGGAAGAAATATTCTTCAGAATGCAATGAAAAAAATTGTTTGCCACTTGAATTTGATTCTCAGCTCAATTGGAACATTTGGAGCATTAAATAGTGTACCTCAGAGTACAGTACATTGAATTGTTGGCATCTGTAAAAATAACATTCAAGTCACAAAGAGAGAAGGAAGTCCCTCCATGCTATGGGTAATCTTTTTAAATTAGCTGAATGGATGGGAGAAATACCAAAGATTTTTCCTTGCATAGATCTTTAGGTTGGAAATAATATACTGTATGTTTTTTGCAATGAAGCCCAATTCAAGTTAATTTTAAGCAACTTGACTTGAATCACTTGTGTTATTTAACTAACCAAACTTAACCAGATAAAACTGGAATGAAGTGTGAGCCTAACTTAAACCACAAGTAATCAAAATGTATTTTTCCCTTTTCGAGAAATGCCTTGTTTTCCTAATTCCTCTCTTGGGCACTTGTCAAAATCTGCACATTGCTATTTTGAGTTGTTTCTATATTTTAGCAGAAATGTTCATGCTTTAATTTTTTTTAATTCATTGCATTGCTCTTCTGTGAATTTCTTCTTTTAATGATAGCTCTAATCTCTAAACTTATTTAAATGTTTTTGTCTATAATGAATGCATATATGGAGATCTTGGTTGAACCATGTGAACGTTGAAAAGCAGCAAATAAAGTGTCCTGTTCATTCATTCATTCATTCATACATATATGAGAGCTTGTACCTGAATAGGCTATTAATCTTTTGGAATGAGCTAATCAGTGTAACTCAATTATGCCTAGGCATTTTGGACATTGTAGCATATAAAAATTTCTAAGATTCAGTTTTCCAGTTTTCCATAAACTCTTTTGGCATGTTTCCTTACCATGCTATTGATGTATTTAACTTTCCAAACATGAATTTTCCCTTTCTGGGCACTTGCCTAATTGAAGCATGATTTTTTATTATAATATAAAGGCAATTCGTGAACCTTCCTTTGAGCTTTCCAATTATTCGAGTATATGATCCGATGGCAACTCTGGTGCACCAGAAAGAAACGAGAGAAGGAAAAAGAAGATAAAAAAAAAAGAAAATTCGCTGATGAGCTCTTTGGGCCTTCCTTTGCAACGAGGCAAGAGGACGAGGCCTTAGTCCCAGTTCAGCTGCTTATAGTGAAACCAGAAGTGACTTTTCTTGGCGTATATTTACGGAAATGTATTTTTCACACCTTTCCGCAAAAATAATTTCAAGCAGCAAATCATGTCCACGTGTTTACATATACTGTACATATATGAAACAAATCAGGAAATGTCTGCAAAAATAAGTTTATGTCGGATTTTGAAAATTTTTGTGAATTTCGTGCTCAAGACAGTGAGTGAGATTTTTTTCAAGTTTTAATTTTTTTTCAATCTTGTGCAGAGTAAAATTGAAGCTTAAAATGTGTGTTTTTCAAAAGGCCAGACAGACAATATTTTTATAGATCCATTGGAAAGAAGACACAATTTTCAAAAATAATTATTTCACAGAGGTTCTGTAAATAGGAATTTTTAATGAAAATGTCCTCTTCTTAATGGATAATCTGCCAAAAAGCCACATTTTAGAAGTGCTGAGAGTATTTTGATTCCCAAAAAAAAAAAACTACGCAAGGCAGAATATTTAGTAAATGGTGTGAATTATCATGTTATATCAGTGAGAATTCATTCACGTGTAAAAAGTGTGAATTTATTGTCAATTCTTTTATTTATATCGATATGTATCAACATTCAAACTACCGGAAGTTGTCAAAAATTACGTAATGAGTTGAAAATAGGTCAGGTTTAGCATTTATGCTTCATTCAACAACTCAATTATATTTTGTACTTGACATTCTGTGAATTTAATTTTGTGTAAAAAAAATAGTTTGAGACTTGCTGGCAAGAAATATATGCTGTTTTTTAAAAACTTCCCTTTAATGTAAGCACAACTTTTGTACCTTGCATGATTTGCCTAGGTAAAAAAAGTTACATTTACTTTAAATTCTGCCAAAAGTTCAAAAAATGAAGTTGAATTTATTTTGAAGAAAGTCTCTGCTGAAAGAGAACTTCAAGGGCTAAAAAAAGTCGGAACGAGGATCCTTGTTCCGACTTTTCTTGCAATAGGGATTTTTTCAATCGGGAATCAAAAAATGAAGTTGAATTTATTTTGAAGAAAGTCTCTGCTGAAAGAGAACTTCAAGGGCTAAAAAAAGTCGGAACGAGGATCCTTGTTCCGACTTTTCTTGCAATAGGGATTTTTTCAATCGGGATTTTTTTCTATTTCGATTGATATTTATTGACATTCTAATTATCGAAAATTTTCATATATTACGTGATGAGTTGAAAATAGGCGAGGTTCAGCAGTTATGCTTCATTCAAGCACCTGATTAGATTTCGCATTTTATCTTTTCCGTGGATTTAATATTTTGTAAAATATATTTTGATGGTTGGCTGGTATAAAAAAGATTATGTTTTTAATATCTTCGAAGAGTCAATCATCATCAGCATCACAAAAAATAAGTGCTGAAAATTTAGAAACATCGTATACTTTTCATATTAGAGTTGCATCAAACCTTTAAAAAAATTGCATCACAAATAAAAATGAGTGTGACGAGATTGAAAGGAAGAAGGAGTCGAAAAAGGTCGACAGTGTCGCGAGTTACTTCCGCGTTTTGCCCGTCGAACGTCGAGGTTGAAGGCCTCCCCTTCGACAGTCACCAACGCTGTCGTCAGTGTCGACTCTATTTATATTTTATTTTCCCTTTCATCCCGTGGGCTTGTCATGTTTTTTTTTTTGAGTTCCCTGTGTATAAATTATGAAACTGTGTATGCAAAAAGTGAGACATTTTCGGGTGGGTTTATTTTTAGGACTTCGAATGGTGAATTGAGTCATCGAAGGAAAGGTTTGATTCCTGCACGAGTTTTGAAAGTTTGTAAAAAAAATCTTGGAGTTCATTTTGAAGAAATTTTGTAGGTAATCTGTTGTGAGGAACAATTTCGGATTTTTTGAGGGCTTCAAACGATTTGAATCCTCGAAAGAAAGATTTCATTTCTTCACGAGTTTAAAAGTTTATAAAAAAATTATTGTAGTTCATTTAGAAGAATTTTGTAAGCAATCTTTTGTGAGGAAAATTTTTGGGTTTTCTGAGGGTTTCAAGCGATTCGAACCCTCGAAAGAAAGATTCTACTTCTTTATCAATTCAAAATTTTCTAAAAAGCTTATTGCAGTTAATTTCGAAGAATTTTGTAGTTGATCTGTTGTGAGGAACAATTTTGGGCTTTTTTCCGGAGTTTCAAACGATTTTAATCCTCGAAAGTAAGATTTTATTTCTTTATAAATTCAAAAGTTTCTGAAAAATTATTTTGGTTAATTTCGAAGACTTTTGTTGGTAATCTTTTGTGAGGAATAATTTTGGTTTTTTTATCAGTTTCAAACGATTTGAATCCTAGAAAGAAAGATTTTATTTCTTTATGAATTTAGAAGTTAAAAAAAATGTATTGCAGTTCATTTTGAAGAAGTTTCTTTCATCTATACAAAAGCCTGTTATAAATTCAGTGATTTGCAAATTAAATGTGATTTTTCACTGTGTTGCAAGAAAAAAAATCTTCTAGACACTGTTTGAAACCATTTTCGCTGCACATTGAAAACTTCATCCAAGAATCGAGTTCAATAACTTTCTCAAATTCCTGCTGCTTCTAAATTCGAACGATTCAAACCACAAATATCTCATAAATTCTGCAGGTAAAAAGCCCCCTCAGAGCAGGTGCAGGTACAAATCCGACGCTTGACAAATGACGCTTTTACCGCCAAACCTACACACACAAAAAAATGGCATTTAGGAGCGAGAAAAAAAATCAGAGACCTACGGGAATACATGCATTTTTTCTATATATATATATTTGTACTAATTCACGCCCAGGAAAAACAGTGAGAACTCGTGACGAGGAATGTGCGACAGCAACAGTCGTCGCTGACAGCGAAACGCGCAATTTTCTGCGACAAACGTCGTCAACTCTCGACGTGCAAATAATATTTTTTTCGGCATTTTATTTATTTTTTTCCTTACTGTTGCACCCTGATTTGCAAATTGCTCCGAGAATGTTGTCAGAGTTAATGAAGTACGGCCAGGCTGAAAANGTCAGGTTTAGCATTTATGCTTCATTCAACAACTCAATTATATTTTGTACTTGACATTCTGTGAATTTAATTTTGTGTAAAAAAAATAGTTTGAGACTTGCTGGCAAGAAATATATGCTGTTTTTTAAAAACTTCCATTTAATGTAAGCACAACTTTTGTACCTTGCATGATTTGCCTAGGTAAAAAAAGTTACATTTACTTTAAATTCTGCCAAAAGTTCAAAAAATGAAGTTGAATTTATTTTGAAGAAAGTCTCTGCTGAAAGAGAACTTCAAGGGCTAAAAAAAGTCGGAACGAGGATCCTTGTTCCGACTTTTCTTGCAATAGGGATTTTTTCAATCGGGAATTTTTTCTATTTCGATTGATATTTATTGACATTCTAATTATCGAAAATTTTCATATATTACGTGATGAGCTGAAAATAGGCGAGGTTCAGCAGTTATGCTTCATTCAAGCACCTGATTAGATTTCGCATTTTATCTTTTCCGTGGATTTAATATTTTGTCAAATATATTTTTATGGTTGGCTGGTATAAAAAAGATTATGTTTTTAATATCTTCGAAGAGTCAATCATCATCAGCATCACAAAAAAATAAGTGCTGAAAATTTAAAAACATAGTAATTTTCATATTAGAGTTGCATAAAACCTGGAAAAAAATTGCATCACAAATAAAAATGAGTGTGACGAGATTGAAAGGAAGAAGGAGTCGAAAAAGGTCGACAGTGTCGCGATGAGTTACTTCCGCGTTTTGCCCGTCGAACGTCGAGGTTGAAGGCCTCCCCTTCGACAGTCACCAACGCTGTCGTCAGCGTCGACTCTATTTATATTTTATTTTCCCTTTCATCCCGTGGGCTTGTCATGTTTTTTTTTGTTGAGTTCCCTGTGTATAAATTATGAAACTGTGTATGCAAAAAGTGAGAAATTTTCGGGTGGGTTTATTTTTAGGACTTCAAATGGTGAATTGAGTCATCGAAGGAAAGGTTTGATTCCTGCACGAGTTTTGAAAGTTATTGTAAAAAATATCTTGGAGTTCATTTTGAAGAAATTTTGTAGGTAATCTGTTGTGAGGAACAATTTCGGATTTTTTGACTGCTTCAAACGATTTGAATCCTCGAAAGAAAGATTTCGTTTTTTCACGAGTTGAAAGTTTCTAAAAAAAATGATTGTACAGTAGTTTATTTTGAAGAATTTTGCAGGTAATCCGTTGTGATGAACAATTCTGGGGTTTTTTTCCAGAGCTTCAAACGATTTGAATCCTCGAAAGAAAGATTTCATTTCTTCACGAGTTTAAAAGTTTATAAAAAAAAGTTATTGTAGTTAATTTAGAAGAATTTTGTAAGTAATCTTTTGTGAGGAAAATTTTTGGGTTTTCTGAGGGTTTCAAGCGATTCGAACCCTCGAAAGAAAGATTCTACTTCTTTATCAATTCAAAATTTTCTAAAAAGCTTATTGCAGTTAATTTCGAAGAATTTTGTAGTTGATCTGTTGTGAGGAACAATTTTGGGCTTTTTTCCGGAGTTTCAAACGATTTTAATCCTCGAAAGTAAGATTTTATTTCTTTATAAATTCAAAAGTTTCTGAAAAATTATTTTGGTTAATTTCGAAGACTTTTGTTGGTAATCTTTTGTGAGGAATAATTTTGGTTTTTTTATCAGTTTCAAACGATTTGAATCCTAGAAAGAAAGATTTTATTTCTTTATGAATTTAGAAGTTAAAAAAAATGTATTGCAGTTCATTTTGAAGAAGTTTCTTTCATCTATACAAAAGCCTGTTATAAATTCAGTGATTTGCAAATTAAATGTGATTTTTCACTGTGTTGCAAGAAAAAAAATCTTCTAGACACTGTTTGAAACCATTTTCGCTGCACATTGAAAACTTCATCCAAGAATCGAGTTCAATAACTTTCTCAAATTCCTGCTGCTTCTAAATTCGAACGATTCAAACCACAAATATCTCATAAATTCTGCAGGTAAAAAGCCCCCTCAGAGCAGGTGCAGGTACAAATCCGACGCTTGACAAATGACGCTTTTACCGCCAAACCTACACACACAAAAAAATGGCATTTAGGAGCGAGAAAAAAAATCAGAGACCTACGGGAATACATGCATTTTTTCTATATATATATATTTGTACTAATTCACGCCCAGGAAAAACAGTGAGAACTCGTGACGAGGAATGTGCGACAGCAACAGTCGTCGCTGACAGCGAAACGCGCAATTTTCTGCGACAAACGTCGTCAACTCTCGACGTGCAAATAATATTTTTTTCGGCATTTTATTTATTTTTTTCCTTACTGTTGCACCCTGATTTGCAAATTGCTCCGAGAATGTTGTCAGAGTTAATGAAGTACGGCCAGGCTGAAAAAAAATGTATAAAAAAGTGAAAAAAGGAAGAGAATAAGAAAATAAAAAAAATCGGTCAGGTTTCAGTGTTTTGAAAAAATTTTCAAACCTTGTGGCGGGTTTGGAAATTTTTTAAAAAGAAGGGAAAAAGAAGAGAGAAATATTGGATTATTTTGATCCAAAGAAACGATATAATTTTAAAAACGACTACGAATCAAAAAGTGCTCAGTTGAGCAAATGTATATATATTGAATTAAAATACATATGGCCTATAGTTGGAAAATTTTAAATTTGAAATATATTATTTTTTTTTCAGATTCTTTTCTTCAATACACTACAGTACTTTCAGTTAATTTTTGGTCGCTTCTTGCGTAAATCTGCTCTTTTTTTGCATTTTTGTAATTTTTGAATGAGAGTTTTTGGATGCCCTTCTTTGAATGAAATTTAATTTTCTCATCTAGTAATACGAAATATTCCTGTAAATTTGATTTTCTGCTTATTTTCTTGTCATGGTTCTCCCACCATTTTTGAGAGCTTCCTTTTTAAGTACGGAATTTATAAACCCTTGGATGAATCCTTCGACTCAAATTCTTTCAAAAACTGTATTAATAGCATACACTTGAAACATGAAGTAAAAGAATCTGGTAAACAAAAATGGAAGGATCAATACGTCATTTTTACTTGTTCCCAAAAAAGGAGACTTCCATAATTTTAAGAGTAATATGCTATTTTTTCATTGCATTTCAGGAAACATTCTCTTTCAGTTTCAGTCAGTGAAGTGAAATATTTGAAAAAGAATCAATTTTGTTCTGGAATTATTAACTTTCATATAGGGATTCTATTCAGATCATTTTTGCTTCTGAATTCAAATCTGCTGTCTGAAAGTTGGAAGAAAAAGTAAAAAAAAATAATAATGAATGAATGAATGAACAGAACACTTTATTTTCCGCTTTTCAGCATTCACAATAAGGCACAACCAAGACTCCTGCATCCAAACCCCCTCCCCACCCAACCAAACTCCAACTCCTCCCAAAGACATTCAATCACTTCAAAGCATGAAACAAATACTACAACCAACTGTTCCATATAACAAACTTTTTTCCAAGTCCCGGTAGAAATCCTATATAGGTACATATGTTATAAAAATATCTTTCCAAAGAGCTCTCCAATTCTGGTATAACAAAATTTTTTGAGGTATATGTTATGATTTTCCATTCAAAATGTGACTGCATGTGGCTGATTCTTGGGGCATAAATGAAAGGTGGAATGAAGGACAGCAATTCTTCAAAATTTACCTGAACACCCTCTTCTTCAAAATCATACTGATGCTCAACAATTAACTGTAAGCTTTTTTGGAACATCCAACCTTACAAATCTGTGCAGGAATTTCTTTAAAAAAAACTAGAATTCCACAAAAATATTTACCTGTTATTCTGAGCAAATGTTTGTCATTGACATCAGAATTTTTGTTTGAAGATCTCAGTTTATCAAACATTGTAAAACATCATTTGAATAGGCCAAAAAATGAAGATCTTGAATATATGCAGGTTTTACTTATAAAATAATATTCCCAGCAATCAATCATTTTGAAAGTCTTTTAAAACAAATTATTTGTTCTAAAAAAGAGTTTTTTCAAGTCCTGCGAGTTTTTTTTTCTTGCAACAATATTTTACTGTTTGCATTATCTCAATAAGTGAATCACTTTTGAATCACCTGGTAGGCACGTTCAAGTCAGCATCTTTGCTTAGTCTGTAAGCAGATTGGACTCTGTTAGAGCCTCTAACTTTTGACACTCCTGGGTATTCTCTTTCTATGACATCCAGCTTGAATCGTCTGATGAAGTCAAATGCCTGAAGGTCGTCTTCTCCTGGTTTGTAGTCTGCACAAGGTCCTGCTATTTCTGGCGTGATTACTCCATTGTAATCTGTCGCAATAAATTTGCACACAAAAAAAAACAAGAGCAACATCAAATGGCGATTCAAAAAATACAATAAAATAAGCCGCTGACCTTCNGAATCCTAGAAAGAAAGATTTTATTTCTTTATGAATTTAGAAGTTTAAAAAAAAATGTATTGCAGTTCATTTTGAAGAAGTTTCTTTCATCTATGGAAAAGCCTGTTATAAATTCAGTGATTTGCAAATGAAATGTGATTTTTCACTGTGTTGCAAGAAAGAAAAAAAATCTTCTAGACACTGTTTGAAACCATTTTCGCTGCACATTGAAAACTTCATCCAAGAATCGAGTTCAATAACTTTCTCAAATTCCTGCTGCTTCTAAATTCGAGCGATTCAAACCACAAATTTCTCATAAATTCTGCAGGTAAAAAGCCCCCTCAGAGCAGGTGCAGGTACAAATCCGACGCTTGACAAATGACGCTTTTACCGCCAAACCTACACACACAAAAAATGGCATTTAGGAGCGAGAAAAAAAAATCAGAGACCTACGGGAATACATGCATTTTTCTATATATATATATTTGTACTAATTCACGCCCAGGAAAAACAGTGAGAACTCGTGACGAGGAATGTGCGACAGCAACAGTCGTCGCTGACAGCGAAACGCGCAATTTTCTGCGACAAACGTCGTCAACTCTCGACGTGCAAATAATATTTTTTTCGGCATTTTATTTATTTTTTTCCTTCCTGTTGCACCCTGATTTGCAAATTGCCCCGAGAATGTTGTCAGAGTTAATGAAGTACGGCCAGGCTGAAAATAAATATATAAAAAAGTGAAAAAAGGAAGAGAATAAGAAAAGAAAAAAATACGTAAGGTTTCAGTGTTTTGAAAGAATTTTCAAACCTTGTGGCGGGTTTGGAAATTTTTTTAAAAAGAAGGGAAAAAGAAGAGAGAAATATTGGAATATTTTGATCCAAAGAAACAATATAATTTTAAAAGCGACTACGAATCAAAAAGTGCCCAGTTGAGCAAATGTATATGTTGAATTAAAAAAAACATGGCCTACTTGGAAAATTTTAAATTCGAAATATTTTTTTCAGATTCCCTTCTTTAATACACTACAGTATTTTAAGTTAATTTTTGGTCGCTTCTTGCGTAAATCTGCTCTTTTTTAAAACATTTTTCTAATTTTTGAATGAGAGTTTTTGGATGCCTCATTTGAATGAAATTACATTTTCTCATTTATTCATACGAAATATTCCCGTAAATTTAATTTTCTGCTTATTTTCTTGTCATGGTTCTCCCACCATTTTTGAGAGCTTCCTTTTTATGTACGGAATTTATAAACCCTTGGATAAATCCTTCGACTCAAGTTCTTTCAAAAACTGTAAGAATAGTATACTTGAAACATGAAATAAAAGAATCTGGTAAACAAAAATGGAAGGATCAATACGTCATCTTCACTTGTTCCCAAAAAAGGAGACTTCCATAATTTTAAGAGTAATATGATCCTTTTTCATTGCATTTCAGGAAACATTCACTTCTAGTTTCAGTTGGTGAAGTGAAATTTTGTATTTAAAAAAAAATCAATTTTGTTCTGGAATTGTTAACTTTCATAGGGATTCTATTCAGATAATTTGTGCTTCTGAATTCAAATCTGCCATCTGAAAGTTGGAAGAAAAAGTAAAAAAATATATATAATGAATGAATGAATGAACAGAACACTTTTTTTTCTGCTTTTCAGCGTTCACAAGGCACAACCAAGACTCCTGCATCCAAACCCCCTCCCCACCCAACCCAACTCCCCCCAAAGACATTCAATCACTTCAAAGCATGAAAATTTCAGTAATTTTAAATCTTCCTTAAGCTGATTTCTATCCATTTGAAATGCTGGACATAAGAAGAGAAGGTGCTCTGGTGATGCACAAACTAATGTATTTATGCTGCAGGAGTTACACCACTTAGACACCTTTGAGAGTTGGATGAATTTTTTACTAAAAAAAAAGCGTCAAACTTTCAATCAATTACAGAAAACTCACTTTATGTTGCGGTTTTAACTGCTAAATTTTCCAGCTGATTTTTGCTTTCATTTATGTTTATTTTTTAATCCAGCAGGGGAGAGATGATGTTTTCTCTGCAGGAGATAAAAAAGTGAACATATAATTCTTAGACCAGAAAAAGAAAACACTAAATCACAATGGCTTTTCATTGGTGAAGAAGATTCGGTACTGATTTGAAAACCTTTGGCGAATCAGAGAAATTTGTCACCAAGATGCAAATTTTTTCTGCAGCTGTCTTCAGCCTCTTGGCATTTGCCTCAAGCCTCGAAAACGTGTCAGCACGTGAGCCAAATTTTCATTTCTTAAAATATTTTATTTTCAAGAAAATGAATTTGAAAACTCGATTCGTTTATATTTCAACAGAGATGCCGAGAAGGGGAGACATGTCTCAATTCGATTTCGAAGGTCAGCGGCTTATTTTATTGTATTTTTTGAATCGCCATTTGATGTTGCTCTTGTTTTTTTTTGTGTGCAAATTTATTGCGACAGATTACAATGGAGTAATCACGCCAGAAATAGCAGGACCTTGTGCAGACTACAAACCAGGAGAAGACGACCTTCAGGCATTTGACTTCATCAGACGATTCAAGCTGGATGTCATAGAAAGAGAATACCCAGGAGTGTCAAAAGTTAGAGGCTCTAACAGAGTCCAATCTGCTTACAGACTAAGCAAAGATGCTGACTTGAACGTGCCTACCAGGTGATTCAAAAGTGATTCACTTATTGAGATAATGCAAACAGTAAAATATTGTTGCAAGAAAAAAAAACTCGCAGGACTTGAAAAAACTCTTTTTTAGAACAAATAATTTGTTTTAAAAGACTTTCAAAATGATTGATTGCTGGGAATATTATTTTATAAGTAAAACCTGCATATATTCAAGATCTTCATTTTTTGGCCTATTCAAATGATGTTTTACAATGTTTGATAAACTGAGATCTTCAAACAAAAATTCTGATGTCAATGACAAACATTTGCTCAGAATAACAGGTAAATATTTTTGTGGAATTCTAGTTTTTTTAAAGAAATTCCTGCACAGATTTGTAAGGTTGGATGTTCCAAAAAAGCTTACAGTTAATTGTTGAGCATCAGTATGATTTTGAAGAAGAGGGTGTTCAGGTAAATTTTGAAGAATTGCTGTCCTTCATTCCACCTTTCATTTATGCCCCAAGAATCAGCCACATGCAGTCACATTTTGAATGGAAAATCATAACATATACCTCAAAAATAAAACAATATGGTCTTAACCTCTCGAGAAACCTTTCTATAAAAATATTGTATACATGGATATATCCTAAAGATGGCCCTGAACCTTTTTTCAAACAATATACCTTGTCAACCAACATCATAAACAAGTATTGAGAGTTTACCATAGCTCTGAAAAAAATGTGTTTCAATCTAACATTCAACCAAATGACAGCATTTAAAACTAAAATGTGAAATCTTTCAACATAACAGAAGCCATAATAATGGGAACCCAAAAAATATTCAGCATATATACAGAAGAATCCTGATAAAACAAAAAAGGCATTGGGACCTGAGCATGTATTTGCTATACAAAAGAAGCTTGTAACAAAAAGGATGGAAACCTGGTAAACATTTCAGTTGTCATTATTTTCTTGTGACAGAAACTCTCTAAAATTCAGGTACACCTTCATGAGGCTCCTATCAAATTTTCACAAAACCGCACAACTTTGCTTTACATTCTTTCTGCATGGGTGTCGCTCCTAGTCACAACGTTTCTGAGCCATTTTCATCATCAACCAGCGCGGGTTTCCTTATTTAGAATAAATAGGGGCATAACCTCTCTTTTACTTATATATTCTCAAAAAATACTGCAATATTGTGCTTCATTATTTTCTTCTGATCTATTTATTGCTAGAGACATTTTTCCAATGGGTCTCCCGGACCAGTTCAGTTTCATCACAACATTTCGTCAGAGGAAAGTGTCAAAAATTCCTTGGGATATCATCAAAATCGCAGATGTTCAAGGCAGGACTCAGTTTGCCATTTCCATTGCACCCAAGGATGCTTCTGTGCAATTTTCAATAATTGACATTGAAGGCAATTTAATGACAACGTCTTTCCCTGAAAGCAAGGCAAGGTGTTCTTGTGGAAATGTGCTGAAATGTATGTCAATTAAATGAAGACATCATTTCAGGTTTTGGATGACAAATGGCACAAGTTGCATTTTGGAGTCTTCAGGGACACAATCACCAGAATAGTTTTGTATGTGGATTGCCAAGAAGTTGGAGCACAAGCTTTGGACTTGCCCATTGGCCCCATTGATGTCAATGGCAGACTAGTCATAGGAAAAACTCAAGGAACCAGAGGAAAATCTGTTCTGGTGAATTTCATCACACAAAGAAATGTTTATTTTGAATGCAAAATGTATTGTATTAATTTATTTTTTCAGATTGATTTGCAATGGATGGTCATGAACTGTGACCCAACCAGGCCAGAAAGAGAAACTTGTGATGAACTTCCAGTAAGTTGACAACATTCTGTGATTCAAGGACACATTTTGAAAATGATTTCTTACTTTTTTGTTTCAATTGCACATGCCCCTGAGCCAGAGGAAGCAGTGAGTCCACCTGTGGAAGCTCCCATGTGTGATGTCACTTGTCCTCCAGGTCCACCAGGCATCAATGGTACTGATGGTCTTCCAGGACAAAGAGGGTTCCCAGGGTTGCAAGGACTTTCAGGGGTTCAAGGACTACCTGGTGTCAAGGGCAGTCCTGGACAATCTGGATCACCAGTAAACAACCAGGCATCAATGGTACTGATGGTCTTCCAGGACAAAGAGGGTTCCCAGGGTTGCAGGGACTCTCAGGGGTTCAAGGACTACCTGGTGTCAAGGGCAGTCCTGGACAATCTGGATCACCAGTAAACACCCCCATCTTCAGCAGTAATTTTGAATTTGGCTGAAACTGTGTTTCTTGATAGGGTGAACAAGGTCCATCTGGCTTGCCAGGACTAAGGGGGACTCCAGGACTCCCTGGTGGACCAGGGTCAAAAGGAGACAGGGGTTCCCCAGGATATAAAGGAGAAATTGTAAGAAAAACACTCACTAACACAACAAAGCCTCTGTTGAACATCTACATCATTGGCACTTTTACAGGGAATAACAGGCCAAGTGGGACCAAAAGGAGACAGAGGAGTCCCAGGATTTGCAGGACCACAAGGACCTCAAGGACTTCAAGGCCCACCTGGGGATGCTGTCAGAGTAGTGGGGCCAGTTGGACCAGCAGGACCTATTGGTCAAGAGGGAGCTCCAGTCTGTAGTCCACTACATAAAAAAAATTCAAATTAGGGTACAATAAAAGTTGAAAATTTTAAAATTATTTATGCACAAAATCCAGGGTCTACCAGGACTGGATGGAATAAAAGGAGACAGTGGTATTCCTGGACCATCTGGTGAAACTGGACCAAGAGGACTTGATGGTACTCCTGGCAGAAGAGGGCCAAAGGGGGACCCAGGGTCACCAGGGCTGCAGGGGCCAAGGGGTGTTCAAGGTGAACCAGTAAGTTCTGGAATTTTAAGGACTGTACAAAAATCTTACATAAGCACTTTACAATATTCACCTTTAAAAAAGGATACAAGTGGCACCTTGCAATTCAACTGTCCTGCACGTTGATGGTTCAATTTGCTGGGATGAGTCTGACTTGCAATTTAACTTATTCTGCCCCCTGATTTGACCTGCTTTGGCCACTTTTTAGTGCTTTTCTGTTACTCTTACTTAATTTCACACAGTTTCTTACAATTCACCCATTTTGAAATTTGACCGTAGTCCAGCAATGGATTAGGTTCAAATTGTGGGGTAGCATCTGTATTTGAGGAATATACAAGTCATGTTCACTCCTCTCACTGACTTCATCTTTTGACATTTAACAGGGTCCAATGGGTCCACCAGGTCCTCCAGGAATTGAAATAGGTGGGGAAGTGGCCATGGGTCCCCCAGGGCCTCCAGGTCGACCTGGGGAAGCTGGAATGCCTGGTCTGTTTGGCTCCAAGGGTGAGAGAGGTGAAAGAGGTGACAGAGGAGACCCTGGAAGACTTGGTGATAAAGGAGAAAGGGGTAGTCCTGGTGTGCCTGGTATCAATGGACAAAGAGGATTACCAGGGCCTATTGGCCCAACTGGTTCAACTGGATCCAAAGGGGAGCTAGGATTACCTGGGGAACCTGGACCTCTGGGACCTGCTGGGTTACCAGGTGCAACAGTGAGTTTCACTTTAACTTTAGTCTTGAAGTGAACTCATCACACCCTTTTAAATTTTTAATCAATGCAAAAGTTGATGGCTGACTAAAATGGTTCAATAGTTTTTCAGTTATGTTTTTTCAATTGGAATTTATTTCTAATAGATGATGGAATCACAGATTATACCACTATACATTCTCTGACTATTATTCCAATTTTGGCTTGCCCAGCTTTAAATGCTAGAGAGAATAAGTCAAGGACATCAAAATAAACAACATATTTATGAGGACATAAGTTCATCTCCCAAAGCACCATTTTTTTCTGAAAATGAAGGCCTTTTTAATTGTCATCTGGTTTGGTATTTCAAAAAGCTGGAAACCTTTTATCATGTCCCTGACCTGAGAATCATGTTCTAATGCCAGAGTGTCTTAATGTGAGCATTTTTGCATCCATGATAGTTACTTCCCAGAAAGAAACCTGTCCATGCAATTCAAAGCTGAAATCAAACAAAAATATTTTACCATGTGAAGTTTGTGAACAGAAACGTTTTCAAGTCTTGGCATTCATTCCACAGTGGTTTCAAGGAAATTCTGACTCAAAAGTGAGGAAGTGCTCAAAGAAAAATTTGAATCAAGTCCTGATGGCAAATTTTAGAAATATTGTATGTTTATACTTTGTTAGTAAAATCAACAACATTTTCTGAATGAATAGGGCAATCCTGGCATTATGGGTCTCATGGGAGCTTCAGGATTGAAGGGTGAAAGAGGGGACCCAGGGTCACCAGGGTTGCCAGGAGAAGTAGCAAGAGCTGGGGAACCAGGATTACCTGGTCTACCAGGACCTCCAGGTAATTTATTCAAAATAAAAACAAATGAGGCTCACTTATTTTCATATTGATGTCTTTTTTGATGCAGGAATCACAGGGTCAGATGGTCTCAGAGGCCCAGTAGGATCTCAAGGCCCACCTGGTCCTCAGGGGGAATCTGGTACCCCAGGATTACCAGGTTCTCAAGGACATCAGGGTAGAGATGGTGCACCAGTAAGCCAAAAACCCATTCAAATTATGCTTTCACTTGCAAATTGATGCAAAATTTATTCTTTTTTGAAGGGGCTTCCTGGACCAAAAGGACTGCAAGGGGACAAAGGACCTATTGGGTTCCCTGTGAGTAGCAAAATGCCAGTCAAAGTCTGGCTTTGCAAATTGAAATCAACAAGACCTTTTGAAGGGGGATGATGGAAGACCAGGAGAAGCTGGAATTCCTGGTGAACCAGGTGCCAAAGGTGATATGGGATCTTCTGGACTTCCAGGTGCCCCAGGACCAAGAGGATTGTCAGGGGCACAGGTAATAATGCAAACACATAAAATATATACCCTATTAAAAAATTAATCAAATGTCTGATACAACTCACTTGAACAGTGTTCATCATCATATAAGAGCAAGTAAAGTAGAATCTTTTGATGATACACCTTGACACAATTTTGAACCATAAACAATTAGAGACAAGATATCATTCCATACAAGGACAGTTTGATTAACCCTTGGATGGCGGAGGGTTCTTTCCCATCACCGGCCAAAATTGGATTATTTTTGTATGCTGTGGCGTTTTAATTTTTCTGAAGGTCAGAAAAGACCTTCCAGGTGGGCTGAGGCAAAGTCGGGATTAATCCGAGAAAAGCCAATTGCTTAGCATAAGATTTGTTTCATTTTCCCATGAAATTTTTCTGTGAAAAAAGAAAAAAACATTGGATTTTTCCCCGACTTCATCCTCAAATCCCTGTTGCCCTTTTTTTATTTTCTGCCCTAAGGTGTAACAAAATTTGGCAAAAATAGTCCGACTTTGCCGTCCAAGGGTTAAAAAAGCCGCATCACTTTCCAGACCAGTGCTCTTCTAGCATAAATCAGGGCAAAATGTATAGCTTCAAATATTCTGTTTTTTTTTAATTTTTATATTACAACATTGAATTGTTCAAGTACATGATGAATATTATCATATTCATAATCTGAAGATGAGTGGAAATCTTCATTAATTGAAACCCATCAAGCATACTCTCTTCTTTTACTATAAATTTGAGTATACTTATATTAATTATATGATTCTATAAAATAGTAGCTGTGATCCAGATCTGAGACAATAAAAATAAATCAAAATCACATGCATAACACAGAGTCAGCATGGATGTCACCAAAATTTAGATTTTCAATGAATTATTTCATATAGAGATGAATGTTCAACATAACAGGGGCCACTTGGAGGATTAGGGCCACCAGGTCCAGTGGGAATCCCAGGACCAGCAGGCAAACCAGGAGACACTGGCCCAGCAGGTCCTCCAGGACCACCAGGAGAAACAGTCACTGTGGATGGTACAGTTGGTGCAAGGCCAGGGACCAGAGGACCCCCAGGCCTTCCAGGTGTCATGGGAACTGTGAGTTGACTACAAAAGCTTGTTTATAGACAATGTCTGAATCACTTTGATTTCCAAAAAGCCTGGTGAGAGAGGAGCTGATGGGGAAAGAGGTCCACCAGGTCAACCTGGCCATCAAGGGCCACATGGGGTACCAGGTCCACCAGGGATTCCAGGGGCACCAGGAAGAAGGGGAGAGCCAGGGATGCCAGGGCAGAATGGTCAACCAGTTTGTATTTGCCAAATCTCAACTCCAAATATTCAGCGCATGCAGAAAAAAACATCATCATTTTAATCTTGCTTCTTTCCTGTCATTCTCAGGGCAGGAGCTTCAGTGAAGAAGAGCTCAGGGATGTTTGTGCAAGTGTTCTCAGAGGCAAGTGCAAATTCCCTTTCACATTCAAATATATTAGAAATCTCATAGCTATTGCATCAATTTTGATCTGATAAGCCTCAAAGTTATATAGTAAGTCAGAAATTTTCATGGGGATAAAATCATGCCTGCACCAGATCAATTGGCAGACCTGACAGCAAAAATGGTAGGACCACCAGGCATGCCAGGCAGAGGGAAACCTGGAAGATCTGGCCCTCCAGGACCTCAAGGCTCCACAGGTTGGACTTGCTGCATACAAAAAAAAGCATTCTTCAGCCAAGAATGCAGCATCACTTGTCCCAAAGAAAATGTTTGCTTGCTTATGAAAGAAAAAAAACATAATAATTAATTTTGGTAGGAAAAATACATTAGCCTAAACACAGTCTTTCCAACCTTGTGTAGACAGGTTGAAAGAATTGACCAGAGGACTCAGGGGTCCTCAGGGCTTCCCAGGAATAGGCCGCCCAGGAAGAATAGGCCACCCTGGCCAACCTGGCATCCCAGGTCAGGTCTTTCATTAAATTTACCTAAAGAAACCTCATAGTTATTAATCCTCTCACACTTTAACCCAGCAAAAAGAAGTATAAATAATTTTAGTGCTGACAACTGATGCTGCATTTTCAATCTTTGCATGCTTCCTGGGGTTACTCTTTTTTGTTGTGGAGAATGCTTGGCATGCATGGGCTGCTAATGATTGGCCAAGGTCTTGACTCAACTTGTTTTGAAATACCAAAGGTGATCCAGGGAAACCAGGATTGCCTGGTGAAAGGGGTCTGATGGGGCTGCCAGGAATCCCAGGTCCACCAGGGTCTCAAGGATCCAAAGGTGAGAGAGGCACCAAGGGTGAAAAAGGACCTGAAGGAGAGGGCATTGAGGGACCTATTGGACCCAGAGGCTTACCAGGTGATTCAACACTACCTTTTTTTCAATAAATTCATCCAAATTCAAGGGGTGTCTAATTTCCACAAGTAGTCTTCATTTTTCTTTTATCATAACATTGCTTGAAGAAAAAACTAGGACAGTTGCAAGAATCAGATCAATTACAAGGATGGTCTGGATTACTTCCTAGATTCAACAGTCTAAACATTTTCTGTTTTTTTTTGTCTAATCAAAATCTTCCCAGGTCCACCATGAATAGATTCAGTGATTATCTGAAAAACATTTCATGTTACATATGATTGAAAATGCTAGGTCCAGAACATGTCCAAAAGGACCAGTGAGACTCCCAAGACTTAGCCATGGCTCAGTCGCCTAATTTTAGGTTATTCCGTCACTTACAGCACAGTATTAGGTTCAGTCACTTATAGTATTAGGTGCAGAAAGTTTGCTTTAGGATCAGTTCCCTAATTGTAGGTTCGACTGTCTTAATTAAGTTCGACCCCTTAATTTTAGGTTAAGTGAAAGGTCAGGTTCAGTAACTCAATTTCAGGCTCAGTAACATTATTTTAGGTTCAATAACTTAATTTTGGGTCCAGTAACCTAAGTTTATGTTTAGTAACTTAATTTTAGATTTTTAAACTTAATTTTAGATTTTTGAACTTAATTTTAGGTTTTTGAACATAATTTAAGGTTTTTGAACTCAATTTTAGTTTTTAGCATTATTTTAGGTTTCAAACTTAATTTCAGATTTTTAAAATTAATTTAAGGTTTTAAACTTCATTTTAGGTTTTTGAACTTAGTTTTAGTTTATTACATTTAATTTTAGGTTGAGTATTTCAATTTTTTGATAATTAACTCAATTTTAAGCTCATTGAATTAATGCTATGTTCAGTAACTAAATTTTAGGCTTGATAACTTAATCTTTAATCCATTACCTTCATTTAATGTTCAGTATAACTCAAGCTCAAGTTCAGCAACCAGAATTTGAGTTTAGTCACTCAATTTCAGTATTATTTACTCAATTTCTGGCCCATTAACTTAGTTTCAGGTCCAGTGCCTTAAATGTTGGTCCATTAACTTGATTTTAGTTCCAGTAATCAGTATTTTGGCCTAGTCATCTAGTTTTAGGTCATAATGGCTGAAAGGGTTCAGGCTTCACTGGTTAAGCAACTGCTTGAACATTTTCTGTAATATGTTTTTGAACGATTTTTCCAGGTCCAGCTGGTCCACCAGGAGTAGGTTTGCAGGGAAGACCAGGGGAAAGAGGAGAACAAGGGAGACCAGGAATGCCTGGCCTCAGAGGCTCCCCAGGACCCCAAGGACCCCCAGGTTTCTGCGAATTCTGCAACTTCCCTGGGGGCAACTACTTATCAGCAGTAGCAGGACCAGGGGGCAATCACAAAGGACCATCCAAGAAATAAAAAAAAAGTAAAAAAAACATCAGAAAAAAATTATAAAATCTCTCCCCATCCTCTCTTTGAATCTCAAGGAAGGGAATTTTTTTGTGTCAACAAGCATGAAGGGCTATTGATGGTCAGTGAAAAAAAAAATCTTCAATGCTTATTTTTTTCTGAATTGAACTTTCTTTTCTCGTTTCTTGGATTTTTTTTTTTTCAAGTGTTCACTGCCGACCGCCAAGTGTTCTTAGTTCTTTTGAGAGGGTCAATGCCGAAATGAATCACGGTTTTTCACAAGAACCGACTATCTTTTTATTATTATTTTTTATAAATTATTCTGAGATACAATGGACATTTCAGGCATTAAAAATGACATCCACTTGACCAGAGGACCCAGTCTTCTTTTTTCAAAGATAAACATTGATGATTCAAAGGAATTTATTCCATGTTTCTTTTCAAACAATGGAGGATTCACATAAAGATTGCGGGAAGCTGAGGATGATTTATGTCAAGGATTTTCAGAGATATTAAGGGATTCTAATTTATTTTCAATTTGTTTCTCAAGGTCCAAATAACAGCAAACATCTTCGACATTTATGAAATTTTAGATTGGAATCTTGGAAAGGAATAATTTCGGATTTTTTGTTGCTTCGCATCAAATCAATTCAAATTGATCGTCACGATCTTTTCCTCATCAGCTTTAAACATCCGTTTATACGTTTATTCTTTCTTTTAGAAAAAATCAAAAGGCGGAGGTTTTGCGTGATGAAGAAAAATGTCACGACCTTGAGCAATAAATATTCTAAAAGAAAAAAAAAATACGACGAGAAAATACACGTATTTGTGATAAAGAAAACAGAAAAAAATCCCCTGCACGTGAGGTTTTGTCCCATACCAAAATCATTTCCAAGTACTCGAAACGCGTCATTTTTTTTTTATTTACTCGTTCTGTTGAAACATGATATTTTTTCAATTTTTGTAGTGCATACTGAAGCACGCAAGTGCGAAACGTTTGCATAATATTATTTTCATCAAATCACATTGCATTTCATCATCTTTTATCGGGTGCGAACATGTTTCACGCGTGTGGGGAGTGAAGAAAATACCGTACCAGGATGTCCAGCAAAGTCAAAATAATGTACTGTATTTCAAATACCGCATTTAAAATGTCCTAGAGATGAAAACAATTTTCTGATGAAAAAATTACAGTAGTTAGATCTTGGATATTTTGCTTTGAAGGTTAACCCGAAATTTTAATTAGTGAACAGAGGAAGTAGCACAAGTCAGACTCAGAGCTTCAGATAGTTCAGAAGAAAACAATCAACTTCAGTGAAAGGTACTGTACCAACAAAATTTCATGCATGGAGAAAGATTTTTAGGGCCTGAAACTAAGAGTCAAAGTCAAGGTTATTTAGACTTGGGTCCATGCATTAGTGAATTTGTTTGGATCCAACCTCAATAGAATATTTCACTTAGTAAACTACAATCTGGAGTAGTCAAAACATACTATTTATCAGTTTTTCAAAGGGGACAACATCCATGTGTGCTTAAGATACTATTTTCCCCAGTGATGCTGAGAAATGAAAGTTTCAGATTTTGTAATCAAACCCTATATATATTTAAATGAGGATTCAACATTCAAAATAAAATAATTTGTTCCAACACAAATCCTGTAACTCAGGAGCAGTAAATCACAAAACAATGAAAACTTCTGTTCCTTTTCCCACAAAAAACAGGGAGGCATTGGTCTCAATTGCAGGATAGGAAAATATACTGCAAGAAAATGCTGATGTATGCATTCATCCATCTGATCTGCATATCCAGCACTACCCACCTTTTTGCACTATTTTTCTTTGTTGTTCCCACTGTGAGCTGATAGACCAAGCAGTTGACGCATGGAAAGCCATTCAAATGTCATGCATGTTGCTGGATATTTTAAAATCTCACATTATTGTATGAAGACTAAAAGCATTCTGAATTGTGATGTATAATTGAACAGCATTTCCAAAAACCAGAAAGATTCCAAATCATATTCCACTGGGGAACAAGAAAAGAATACATCAAAATTCAAAGGTTGGAAAATCCCAACTGTTCTTCTTTCATTTTCCTACCATAATGCATAGGAAAATATAGGCAAGAAAATAGAAATATAGTGCAACAAATATTGAAAACCTTATCTTGTACACTATGTACAGTACCCATACTACACATCCATTTTGTAGGCTACAAATAATCCTAATTAAGGCAGTTTGAAAATTCCACTGCAATAGAAGTAGAAAAGTTAACCAATGGATTCTCTCTTTTTTTTTAAAGCAGTACAGTAGTGGCGTCCAGTACAGTATAGTGAAACCTGCAAGGAGTAAAGGTCAAAAGTCAACATCAGGAATCCTGCCGCTGGACGGAAACGTTTGATGGAAGACACCAGAGTGCTGGCAATGCATCCTTTTACTGCTTGCTTCCCTCCCTCTGCTCCACAGAAAAAAGGGAGGGAGTGTCCTAGTTTTTCCCCCCGTCCGTTAGTTCACACTAGGTTGCCATCCGCATCCAGCTGGGCCAGGGATTGAGGGCACGCCTCGCACCGGCATTTGGTACGGTAGTTTGTGCTCTGGCAACACTGATTTCGAAAAGGTTCAACAAAGGTGTGTGGAATATTGCATTACATAGGCTTCATAAATTACATTACATTTTTTTAAACCATGAAGACGTCATGGATGGAAGTTTCCTTGCTAAAGGAAGTAATGGGACTATTACTGACATACTCTCTGTACAACAAATCTTGAAGGATCAGAAAACCTTTTTTTGTGGAGAGAACCATAAGTACTACAAAAAATGTTTGTAGCACAAAGAAAATCCTTGCAGACAAGATTGCTTCAGAGAGTCAACCTATATATACAGGTAATAATTAGAGGAACAAAACCAGCCTTTATTTATCTTTAGTCTCAAACCTTGTGGACCATCCCTCAGACAGCACAACAAAGGCAATTTTTATAAATCCACTTAAGGCGTACGCTGCACCCTTTAACTCCAAATTCTTATACGCTCACAGAGAAAGACATTTTGTCCAATGTCCTTCTCTGATGTGTATCTTGCAGGAATCCCTATTATCAAAAAAACAGTTTCGCAGAAAATGAATAACGCTCCTTTTCAAAGTTTTACCAAAAACAAGCAAGAGGGATACTTCATGAGGGTAAAAAAAAACGGGTTCTTTTTGTGACAACTAATTGTACATTATCAGTGAAATCTTCCTCCACAAATTCGATTTTTTTTTAAAGTGAAAACAGAGTTTGAAATGTCTTTACCCTGATAAAATGGTGCATAGAAGTTGGTGTAAACGCGTGTGTGTGCAACGGTTCACAAAAAAAATCATCAATTCAAAATATTACCTCAGATATCCATGTCCCTGCGTGCATGAGACAAATTGTACGTTTTCTCTTTAGTTAATAAAATGGTTTCCTATTGATTCCGATCAGTCTCCAACCTCGTATGAACCATCCCTCGGACGCCGCAGGTATTATTTCCGGTGAATTCACTTAAGGTGTACGCTAACACCGGCCAAGCCCATTTCGACAACACTGTGGGTCCCTGTGGCAATGCTGCAAGTACGACATATGCCGGGTGAGAAGGGGACGGATTCTTCCTCGGCCATTCGAGAGTGAAACGTGCAGCCGAGCAAGCGTCCGCAGGCCCGAGAAAAAGAAAAGCGAGACCATCGACGCACAAAAAAAGAAACTCTGGAGTTCCTCTCTTCCAGTGATTAAAGGACGACAAGCGGTGTTTTTCTTCAGAACATAAGTGCAACACTTTTGAGATTGTGGTTCTCATCGGGGGTTTTTTTCCAAGCCCCAGAAGCTTACACAGTTCCAGTGAAAAGACTCATATCTCAGGAAACCCTCTCGGAGCTACTCGCTTGTCGCGGTGCTTTGAGGCATGCAGTCTAACTTTTTTTTCAAACGAAGTGTGAGAAGATTAGGAGTGTTCCTCATTTCTGTAGTATTTCCACATGCCTTTGTTCTCTGGTGAAACTGTGCATAAATTCACGTTTAATGCTATCATAAACGCGAAGAAGAAAACATCCAACCTTATCTCAGGAACGTATCCTCCGAGTTTGTCGTTGCGAATTATCGCAGTGCTTCAAGGAATACGATTGGCCTCTTTGTTCAGACATCAAGTATATTGAATCACTTCGGAGTTGCTCTCATCGGGCAATTCGAATAGATGCAAAAGGACTCATTTAATCTTGAAGTATCTTACAAGAGCATCTAAGAACTTGTTCCGATTCGTACACAGAGCCTTTCTGAATGCAATCAGGCTTTTCGTTCAGAAAATTAAAAGAACGACGCAGTTCGGACTTCGGAGTATATTTCTCGTAGTTTCTACCGCACTTTCCGTCACCATTCTGCCTTTCGTTTCAGCGCAACTGTTGTACATAAATCGTGTTTACTGCTGCGTTTCACCCGAAGATAAAATTCTTTTTATAGAGCATCCTTACTATTCCCCATCAATGACCAGTGTTTCAATGAAAGCGATCTGTCTTTTTGTTCGGACACCCTTGAGCGATATATTGTAGTAGTGAAAAGATTCAGAGCGGTTCTCGCAGCGTATTTTCCACCCGCCTTGTGCCTTTCATTGCAGTGAAAACCGAGCAGGATTCGCGATTATTCTGCTATGTAGGTTAGAAGGAAGGTGTGCTTCCTCCGTGAAGAGCTCATCCGTGTCAGAAGAAAAGTACCCATGTCCGATTCTTCAAAATGGATCACGGTTTTTTAAATGCACTATTTGAAAACTGACACATGAAATTGAGTTTTTGCTCGACCGATTTTTTTTGGGCCCCAACAGTTTCTTCGTGGGATCATATGAGATAAGAATCATTTTGTGAGAAATTTATTTTCATCTCTATAATCGCCGCGTAGGAAATTGAAAAGGCTAACTTCCTAAGCATTATACGAGTTCATGAAAAAGAGCTTTTTGTAAAGGAAATTCAGTATAGCAGAAAGAAATGCATCGATGTTTTAATTACAAAATTTGTGGCCTCTTTTGACATTTGAGCGATGGCTAATTTTTAAAATGAACTAAATTTAATTAAGAAATAAGGTCTGAATGACGAAATAGGAAGTATTTCTTAGGCATACAATTTTTTTTCAATTTATATTTCAACATCAGTACATTATTTGAAATTTTGAACAAGAGGCATGGTTCACTGCAATAGAGGTGTTTGAAATTTTTTTCCAAATTTCGTATCAAAGGGTGCTAGAAATGATGATAAACCCGGGTGTTTTTAGTGCAGTTTCACTGAAAGAATGCTGACCAAGATGTAACAATCATTCTTCATCAAAAAATGGTCCTGAAAAATGGTGAGGAGCAAAATATATAGTAACAATATTAAGTCTATGTGAATTATTTTATACAGTACTAAACAAAATCGATTGTAGATTATTTGAAATTCCCCGGAAGTGAATTCGGTGTGATAGGAAATTTAAAAGCTTTTCACTCAGCATTTGTAAAAAAATACTTTTTAAATCCTATGCAAAAAAAGATTTCTAAAATCCAGAGTTGGAAATTTTTTACTCCCTTTTGATTTTTGGCAACATATTTTTTTAAAGATTAGCTTGCATCACATAATGAGAATCACGTTTCTAAATGAAAGATTCTGCCGAAAAATTAATTTTACTGTAGACCCGCGAATTTGAAGATAATGAAACAAATTCATGTTTCAGGAAACAAGATTCTCTGGACTGATTCATTTGTTTATATGATGTGTGGAAAGGTCTTTTGATCCGTGTTTTTGCATTTTTATGCAAAATTGATCGTCGGAAATGTATTTTTTTAAATATAAATTCGCACAAAACGAAAATCGTCACGTGACTTCGCAAGGTGACATATTCTGCCAAAGGATTAATATTTTAAAAATTCCGTAAAATTTGGTTCGTCAAGACCATGCATAAGAAGTGAAATCAATTTTTCAACTTCTTTCGATCGAAGAACAAATATTATTTTCGTGATCGAGATTCGCTTCCACACGATGACGCGAAAAAATCGTGCCTGGAGAGATAAAATATTATCTTTGCTGCGCAAAATTATTATTATTTTTTGGTTCCGAAAAAAAGAAAACTTTAAAAACATTTTCGAAAAGCCAGAACACAAAAAAAAAATCGTGTGCTTCCTTTCATTTCTCGATTCGCAATACAAACGACTGCATCGTCGTAGGAACGTAATCTGCGCTGCTTGATCTACATAAAGATAATCTCAGCAAGACTTGCTCAACTTTCCCTTCCGTCTATCGAAGCACGCATCAGAAAAAGCAGAATTTTTTTTTTTCCTGTGTAAGTCTGTTGTGCCACTCGGCGATTTCGAAAATCGTGATCAGATCCAATGCTGAAATTATCAACGAATTCAGCTTTAAATCCAATTAAATGTTCGCTTTTTTCTTCTGTGTTCCGTCGACGTTGAGTAAACACACGTGAAGGAAAGTGGAAATCCCTGGCATAATTTTCTTGGAAATTTACGCGAGACGGAACTTGATGTTGAAATTCAGGCGAGGGATGAAATTTATAAATCGAATTTTAGCGATTGTTTTTTTTTTTTTTTGCGAAAATGTTACGCTCAAGTCATTTGTCGAAAATGAAAATTGGGAAAAAATTCAACTCCAAAGTGATCCATTTTTTTGAACATTCATGACGTCATTTGAAATTCAAAATTTCAACACTCGATTTCAGTGACAATTCGTGAACATTTTCAGTGTGTCTTTTTCTCTCAAATTATATTTGGCGAACCGAGTATTGCCAATTTAATTACACAAGACTGCGTGATTTTTTGGAAAAGCTGTGTATTCCAATTTGTGCCGTTTAAATTAAGTACTGTGGCTTTAAAAAATCATTATTGGTCATATATTTTCAAATTATATTCGAAACTTCTGCAATGATCCATTTCAGCGCACGAAGCATAAAAATTACGAAAGAGAGTGGATTTATGAGGAAAATGCCAGAGAAATCGCAAAAAAATCAATCATTGACAGCATTATTCCTTGAAGGCTTCATGATTTCTCCATAATACCATCATCTTGAATTACTTTTTTACATTAGCAATTCCCAAAAAAGCCCAACATTTTTAAAAGCATGACATTTCAATTTTAGAATATACTGTACAGGGTATTTAACGGATATTAGATCAAGTCAAGTTATGCACGAAAAAAACATCGAAAAATGGAAAGAAATCTGGGTTGTCCTGTTCGTTGTCACTAAAAAACCTTTATACCTTATTTATGCTCGAAAGTCTTCGTATTAAACAATTATAATGATAATTATCGACGAGGAACGCATTCCTCGAATATTTTCAAGCGTAATTTGCACTTGCCTTTTAGTGAAATTCGCGTGCAGACATTTTTACATCATGCGCATATAAATTTTTGCTATCGGCGAATCAGCTTACTTAAGACATGTGCAGAATATATATATATATATTTTTTTTACTGGAGAGATTTAAAAAAATGTTTTAGTACTGTACTTTTCTATATAAGCTTATATTTGAGTATCAAAAACATGCAATTTTTTTGCACAAGAGGTTCAAGCTGTTGCATAAGAAATTTTATAACTTTTGGACGCGTTTGATCAATATAAAAAACACACACTCCTTAAACTTTAGGATACCTTAAATGCAGTAAAATCTTGTTACAACGAACTCCGAGGGGTTTTGTAAAATAAATTTGTTATACTTCACCAAAAAATTAGTTGTATTGAGATTCATGGTTTCTAACACATTTTAGATTGCAATTTTGTATGTAAGTGACAATAAATACTTTCAAGTACTTCCAAAACAAATAATTCAATAATTCTATCATAAATAATGAGTATTCCTGAAGAAATGAAAAGAAAACTTGAAATAAATAATACTTTCCTTCTACTAAACCTGCCATTCTATTAAAATGTGACATTTTTCTCAAAATACTGTATACAATGAACATAATAATGATATTTTACTGTGGTCATTCAAGAGGAATGCTTCCTTCTGAATAAACTTTTTCATTCATGCATGTTCTTGCAGATGGAGGAAAATTCTTTCAAACATACTGAAAATATGTAAGAAAGGCATATAATCTAGAATGGAGTTACTGAATTTCCAAGAAATACAGAAATACATCGAATTAAACATTTTTTTAACAGCATGTTTTCTTGGCAGAAATTTTTCCTTTTTGATAAAGTTGAAATGCTGCACCTTTCATTTTTTTTCCTGTATCCAGGTCATACATATCAAACAAACCCTACTGTCTTTACACCGAATGATGGGACAAAAATTCGTTATGATGAGATTACAGCCTAAAATCAGTTTGTTGTAATGAGATTTTCATAACATTACACGTATGGGAAACATCCTGGACCAATAAAAATTCGTTATTATGAAAAATTCGTTATGAAAAATTCGTTATTATGAAAAATTCGTTAAGAAAAATTCGTTATTATGAAAAATTCGTTATTAAGAAAAATTCGTTATTATGAAAAATTCGTTATGAAAAATTCGTTATCATGAAAAAATCGTTATTATGAAAAATTCGTCATGAAAAATTCGTTATGAAAAATTCATTATTATGAAAAATTCGTTTTGAAAAATTCGTTATGAAAAATTCGTTAATATGATAAATTCGTTAGTATGAAAAATTCGTTATTTTGAAAAATTCGTTTTGAAAAATTCGTTATTATAGAAAATTCTTTATTATGAAAAATTCGTTATTATGAAAAGTTCGTTAATGTGAAAAATTCGTTATTATGAAAAATTCGTTATTATGAAAAATTCGTTATTATAAAAGATTCGTTATTATGAAAAATTCGTTATTATGCAAAATTCGTTATTATGAAAAATTCGTTATTATGAAAAATTCGTTATTATAAAAGATTCGTTATTATGAAAAATTCGTTATTATGAAAAATTCGTTATTATGAAAAATTCGTTATTATAAAAGATTCGTTATTATGAAAAATTCGTTATTATGTAAAATTCGTTATTATGAAAAATTCGTTATTGTGCAAAATTCGTCATTATGAAAAATCCGTTATTATGAAAAAATTCGTTATAATGAAAAATTCGCTATAACAAGATTCATTGTAACAGAATTCTTCTTTGAAAAAAACTTTGCAGAGAACCCAATCATGGCACCCAAGATGTGTCAATAAAACCGGGCTGATTGCGAGTTTCTGCCTGCTCGTGGAAAATGAAAGAAAGAACTCGAATATTTGCTCTTCTCTGCCCAGAGAGAAGAAAAACAAATGGCGGGAGAAAAAAAAAGTACGCAAACTATTGCACAAAGAAAACATTTCCATGTGAACTGACTGTGGAAATGAAAAGCTATTAAAATATTTAAAGAGAGGGGGAGAGAAAGATAATGGGTTTATTGCGATATGTAACCCCGAGGGACCCGAATTGCGCAAAAACAATTACAGTGGAAAAATAATTTCCAAGGGATTTTGAAATTGCCAAAAAATCATTTTCTCCTGTGACTATAAACTGATGACATGAACCCTTTACTGGAATTATCTGTCCAAATTATAAAGACAACACAATGATTTAAAAAATAAAAATATTGAATAACTGCATCAAAAGTATGAAATGATACACGCGTTGCAAAAATCTCACAAAAATGAGTATTTTTGCAAAATATTTATGAGCAAATTATACGAAATTTGTATCACATGACTATAAGACAGTGAAAAAGACATTTTTGGCCAATTGAGGAAAAATCTGAACGTGATTTATGCACCATTACTGTTTTCATAACATTTCAAAATGTTGATGAAAAAATTTTATTGAGAATTTTGCTAATTTAATCTCTTGGTTTCTTCCATTCCAAAAAAAAAACAATCCATGCTCTTTAATAAGATTAATTTCTACTCAATTTCTCAGGCGAATTACTGTGAAAAAATTGGGTTGAAATCATCGAACGTTTTTTAAATATATTATCGATTTTTCGTCATCCGCAGAATTTCTCAGGGGCAGAATTTTTTTTTCTCGACCCGGTATATTTTTCTTTCAACTTCGTTCGCCAACATTTACACTAAATTAAATCCTTGGAATTTGATCCCAAACGAAAAAAATCTGTCTTTGACTAGATTCTTGAACTAACAGAAGCAACTCTTGGACTGCCGAATAAATTATTTCTTTTCTGCATATCAAAAAGAAATTCTGTAGGATTAAATATTCTTTCAAGAATTAAAATATGTAACTTCCAAACTTTCGGGATGGTTTAGGGAGGCTTTCATTTTTTTCCCAATACTGTATCCGGAAGTGATTCACAATTTTTGACCGAAACTTGAGTCGAACTCGAGGAAACTTCGTTGATTTCAACTAGAGAAACACGCGCGTGAGCGAATCTTCATCGTAGAAAAAGTTGAATTCGGAAGTTCTCGAAATTGAAAAAAAGTTTCCTTATTACGTAATCGAGATAATCTTTCGTTCCTCAAAATGGAACATTCGAGTCTTCGGTGATGATAACAGGTGGTACGTGACGATCTTCTGATGATCATCAAGTGGCTCTTTCCAAAGGTGAAACACGTAGAGGAAAACTGAAATCGATAACAAGGACAATGCGGGTGTGTGATAAACGACAGTCATTTCATTAATAGCAGAATTGGAGAAGACTTTATTATTATTTTTCATATGGGGTTTCCCGAAAGTTTTCCGAATTAATCGGCGAATAATTTACGTAATTTTTGGACAGCCGAAATTGGGAAACAAATCTGAAGAAAAGAAGAAAGCCAGAAGCATGCGAATATTTTGTTATTTATTTTCCCGACATCTTCCAAAAATTTGAATTAACTTTTTGGGATTCACGTAATTTTTGGAGAACCAAAAATGGAAAAAAAATCTGAAGAAAAAATAGCCTGAAGCATGCGGATATTTAAAAAAAAAAATTTTCCCCGACGTCTCCCAAAAAGTTGACTTGAGTTTTTGGGATTCAGGTAATATTTACAGAACCAAAATTGAAAAAAAAGCTGAAGAAAAAATAACCTGAAGCATGCGATTATTTTCAAAAAAAATTTTCCTCGACGTCTTTCAAAAAGTTGACTTAAATTTTTGGGATTCACTTAATTGTTGGACAGCCGAAATTGGAAAAAATCTGAAAAAAAATACCTGAAGCATGCGAATATTTTTATTTATTTTTCTGAAGTCTTCCAAAAAGTTGACTAAACTTTTTGAGATTCACGCAATTTTTGGAGAACCGAAATTGAAAAGAAAACGAAACCTGAAGCATGCAAATGATCATCAGAAGTCTGTCTTTGACTAGATTCTTGAACTAACAGAAGGAACTTTTTGACTTCTGAATATATTATTTATTTTCTGCATATCAAAAAGGGATTCTGTAGAATTAATATTTAAAAATTTATTCGCCAATTCAATGTTAAAAATACAGTACTTCTTTGCCGTGTCAGACTTTCTGCCTAAATTTATCGACGGTAAAAGTCGTAAACATTATGGAAACTTGACGCAAATTAAAATCACCATAAAAGAAAAAAACCCGGAGCAATTTTTTCGTGTAAAACAAAATCGACACCGTCAAAGCCTTCATTTTATCCTGTCAATATTCGCGCTTGAAAAATTGAAGAATTATTCTGTATTGTGACTGAAAATTTAGGAGGGAATATTTTTAAATGAATTTTTCTAGTGAATTTAGACCATTTCATTATTTCGACTTGAAAAAAAGTAGCGGGAAGTGAAACGCATCTAAATCAAGCAAATACAATGCTGGGATTATTTGTAAAAAACAGAAAACTGGAAATGTTTTATGCCAGCGTTTTCGCGGAAACGGAAAATTTAACGCGCAATTCTGATCACCGCAGAACCAGAAAACGTTTTTTCGCCAACTTGAAATATTCTTTAATTTCTCGAATAAAATGTCCACTCGAAAAATCTTTCAGAGTTCAATTTCTGAAAAAGAAAAGCATTTTTTCGAGGTATAAAACCGTATAACTCATTGAAATCTTTCCCTCGAAGCGATTCTTTCATTTTTTGGATGAAATTTATGCTTGAAAAATCTTTCAGAATATTTTCGAAAAAAAATAAAATTTCAAGTCGGCAAATTTTTTTGCAGTCTGCAATCGAAATCCCCCTGGGATCTTCTTTAAGATGCTTTTCTTTCAATTGTTGAATGAAATTTTTTCTTTGAAACATTGTAAAAAAAATTTTTCTATCCATATGCCAGTAAGACCCCAAGATGTGGACATAATTGGTGCATCAAGAGTCTCCATAAGTCAAAATTGTCCCTAACTCAAGTCTCATTTCCTCTTAGACTTACATTATATAATTTTTATGGGTGTTTTATGTACAAAATACCCACCACAATTCCATGAAAATAAAAATTGTCTCCCAGTTTAAACTGATTCCAATCAATATACTTCAACACAAAATGGACACTTGGGGAATTGAATACCAATACCTCTGTACAGTACATAGAAATGTTGGCATTTTCTGTAAAAATAACATTCAAGTGAAAAAGAGAGTAGGAAGACCCTCTATACTGGAGGTAATTTTTTCAAATTAGCTAAATGGATGGTAAATTGGTGAGAGAAATGCCCAAGAACTTTTCTTACTTCAATTTTAGGGTTGGAAATATCTGTTTCTTGTAATTCGGCCTGAAATGTATCTGCAATTTTATCACAAAATGTCCCTACGTTGAGCCAGTGTCCTCATGTCAGGCCTTTTTTTATTAACTTTTCATCGGAAAATAAGTGTCCCTATGTCAAATTGTCCGCAGGTTGAGGGTGTCAGCATGTGGGGGTCTCACTGTATTATTATTATTATTATTATTACTATTATTATTATGATCATTATTATTATTATTATGCTCTTGTATTTTTCAATTGTCTTCAATTGCTCCATGAACGTTTTTCTTGTTCTGTACCAACTTGTCAAACATTCTCATTTGACAATCTGCACAGGAAAGATACTGTTGAATTGTGTGTGTAGGAATTTTTTTTCTTCCTCAATCAATTCAAAAGCTTTATGAGCAAAACTCACTTGACGCCTCACCCGGAACTTTCCACAGGATATGCTGTATATACTCGTACACTCTATATACTCAGCAGAAACCTTCCGAAAAACGGCGCCCTTTGCAGCTCTCAAAACAACGACACACACGCAGAGAGGAGTCAAGTGGGCCGATGACGACGCGGTTCGACGCGTCGAGCGTGACAACGGAAACTATATCGTCGGCGACACGAGCCCTCGTGGTAGCGTGGTGTCGGAGTGGGTGTCGGTGTCGAGTCTCGACACCGGCGACGCGATAGCGCCGTGGACGCCATCGAGGCTGAGGACGCTGCGCAATATCTGTTTCTTGTAATTTGGCCTGAAATGTATCTGCAATTTTATCACAAAATGTCCCTACGTTGAGTCAGTGTCCTCATGTCAGGCCTTTTTTTATTAATTTTTCATGGGAAAATAAGTGTCCCTATGTCAAATTGTCCGCAGGTTGAGGGTGTCAGCATGTGGGGGTCTCACTGTATTATTATTATTATTACTATTATTATTATGATTATTATTATTATTATTATTATGCTCTTGTATTTTTCAATTGTCTTCAATTGCTCCATGGACGTTTTTCTTGTTCTGTACCAACTTGTCAAACATTCTTATTTGACAATCTGCACAGGAAAGATACTGTTGAATTGTGTGTGTAGGAATTTTTTTTCTTCCTCAATCAATTCAAAAGCTTTATGAGCAAAACTCACTTGACGCCTCACTAGGAATTTCCCACAGGATATACTGTATATATATACTCGTACACTCCATACTCAGCAGAAACCTTCCGAAAAACGGCGCCTTATTTGCAGCTCTCAAAACAACGACACACACGCAGAGAGGAGTCAAGTGGGCCGATGACGACGCGGTTCGACGCGTCGAGCGTGACAGCGGAAACTATATCGTCGGCGACACGAGCCCTCGTGGTAGCGTGGTGTCGGAGTGGGTGTCGGTGTCGAGTCTCGACACCGGCGACGCGATAGCGCCGTGGACGCCATCGAGGCTGAGGACGCTGCGCGGCGCCCGGGCTCGCGGGATGAGCTAATCGCCGCCAGGATGGTGTCGCAGAAGGTTCTCCTCACGTCCGTCGCCTGTGCCACGCTCGTCGCCGGTGTCTTGGGTGGGTTTCTCGCCAATTGTTTTTTTTCGATCATCATTATTATTTTTTTTTTCGATTATCATTATTATTATTATTATTTCGATTATCATTATTATTATTATTATTTCGATTCGGTGAGAGAGGATATTCAGTGAGACCCCTGGAGACACAGACATAATTGGTGCATCAAGAGTGTCCCTAAGTTGAATTGTCTTTAAGTCAAGTCTTGTTTTCCCATAGACTTACATTATATACAAAAGACACAGCCCTGATTGGTGCATCAAGAGTGTCCCTAAGTTGAATTGCCATTAAGTCAAGTCTTGTTTTACCATAGACTTACATTATATAATTTTTAATTGGTGTTTCATGGAAGAAATATTCATCAGAATTCCATGATATTTTTGTTTGCCACTTGAATTTGATTTGGTGAATATCTTCTGAACCCAATGAGAACATTTGGACCCAATGAGAACATTTGAAGCATTGAATAGAATACCATTGTACATTGAAATTTTGGCATACGTAAAAATAACATCCAATTATCAATATTTTTGGGTTTTGGTGAGAGAGGATATACAGTGAGACCCCCAAGACACAGAAATGATTGGTGCATCAAGAGTGCCCCTAAGCTGAATTGTCTTTAAGTCAAGTCTTGTTTTCCCATAGACTTACATTATGTAATTTTTAATTGGTGTTTTATGGAAGAAATATTCATCAGAATTCCATGAAAATTTTTTTTGCCACTTGAATTTTATTTGGTGAATATCTTCTGAACCCAATAAGAACATTTGGAGCATTGAATAGTATACCACTGTACAGTTCATTGAAATTTTGACATGTGTAAAAGTAACATCCAATTATCATTATTATTTTAATTTTTTTGGTGAGAGAGGATATACAGTGAGACCCAAAAGACACAGCCCTGATTGGTGCATCAAGAGTGTCCCTAAGTTGAATTGCCATTAAGTCAAGTCTTGTTTTACCATAGACTTACATTATATAATTTTTAATTGGTGTTTCATGGAAGAAATATTCTTCAGAATTCCATGAAGAAACAAGAAAATTTGTTTGCCACTTGAATTTGATTTGGGGAATATCTTTTGAACCCAATAAGAACATTTGGAGCATTGAATAGTATACCATTGTACAGTTCATTGAAATGTTGGCATCTGTAAAAATAACATCCAAGTCACAAAAAGAGAAGGAAGTCCCTCTGTGCTAAAGGTAATTTGTTTTAAATTGCTGAATAGATGGGAAAGTGATTGGAAAAGTACCAACGAATTTTTTTTACAGAGATCTTAGGGTTGGAAATTTCTGTTTCTTGAAATTAAGCATAATAAAGGTAAATTTTTCTAAAATTTATTGGAAATTTTATCATGCAATGTCCTTATGTTGAGTCAGTGTCTCTATGTTGGGCCTTTTTATGATTTTTTAAATTGAAAAATAAATGTCCCCATGTCAAATTTTCTGCATGTTGAGGTGTCCGCATGTGGGGGTCTCACCATACTGATAAACTCAATCCATTGAAAAAATGTGTATAGACCTATAGATAAATTTGAAACAAAAATAAATGAAAACTTTGATAATTTGGGATTGATCTATGTCTCAAGTTGCTCTCTTTGAAATAGAAATGTGTCAAATGAAATTTTGTACTGAGATTCAATATTCACAAAGATCTGGATAGAAATTTGTAAAATTTTAAATTTATGGTAAGAGAGGATAGAGCGAAGTTTGAATAAGATCAAAAATAGACTTTCACGAATTAAAAAATAATCATTGGGAATTGATATTTTTCTCAAGTTCTCTTTTTTCAAGTGAAAGTTGTCAAATGAAGCTGTGTTTCTGAGTTTGAATATTCACAAAGTCTTGGATAGAAATGTGTTTCAATTTGAATTGTTAAAGAGAAAAGATGCAGCAAAACGTCAATAAAATTAAAGTAGACCTAAATTAATTTTAAAAATTTTAATGAAAAAAATAATTGAGAATTTATCTTTGTCCTAATAAAGCTGTTCTCTTTGAAATAAAAAGGTGTTAGATGAAATAAACTATCCAATTTATAACATTTATGAGCGTCATTGACAGAAAACAATTTTGAAGTTTTTCTTTTCGTCCCTCAGATAGAAACGCAACTTCTCATTGCTCCATGTTGTTCCCTTTCGAATTTGAATATTTCTCGAAAATTTGTATTCCAAAGATGCTTCTTGAATAAATTATCATCACGATTGTTTTCGTCCTTTTCCCGGATGTCCACTGAATGCCCCTTTTGTGATCCACAATTTAATACAGCAGTGGAACCCGTTTCTAATACTTTATTCAAGCTATTATCTTCTGGATAACAATTGCGAAAATCCTCGTGGAACTCCAGAATATTTAAAGAAATTTTGAAATGATTTTAAAAACTTGGCAGCCCTAAAGTCAATGAAAAACAAGCAAAAGTTTCTAGAAGAGAACCAACTCGCTTTTTTTTAAAGCTTTGTTTCACTGTCATTTGAAAATTCTTCCTCCATCAATAATCCAAAATTTCACCATGTGAAACACGAGGCTGAGAATAAAAACTCGTGGAAATTTTTTGTTCCCTCCGCATCTATGAAATACAGTCAAACTCCCGCACAACAGACCACATGTGGAGGCAGGGTTTTCTTCTCGCACAACAGACGCATCCACATAACAGACTCCAGTCTGTAAACTCTGTGTAGAATTTTTGTGCCACCCAGTGGACATGAATCCCTCACATCCCTCCTTTGCTTCCCAACCGAATTCGCATAACAGACTTCCAACATAACAGACTGGTGTGTTGCAAAAATTAAGTCTGTTGTGTGGGGGTTATTGGCTGTACGACAATTTTTTTTTCTCGCTCGTTTTGTGTAATTCTGTCTCCTTTTTCAAATTGTTTTCCTGAAAATGGAGAGAAATTATAAAATACAATCCCTTCGAATACATAATAAATCTACTGTATTTAAAAATGGGTGCGAGTCATTAATTTTTTCCAGAGTGTATTTCAAGCAGTTTGCCAAAGAAAAAATAAAAAAATAATTTTATCATTTTTATAAAAAAAAGAATTACAATTTATAAATTCCTCCAAGGGAGTGGCATTTATAGAGAAACAAAAAAATATTATGATTTATTTTTTTTAGGAAAACCAAAATAAAATTTTCAGCGCTTATTGGCAGAAAAAAGTGTCGAAATTTATTTTCTGCAAAAAAACACGAGAATCGAAACCAAGAATAAATGAGAAGAATTATTTTTATCACTCATCAATATACTGAAAAATAAATGTTTAATTCAGAAACTTTTTAAATTGTTGTGCTGGTTGTATTTCGGGTTGAGTTTTTCGATCTAAAAAGCTTATAAAAGTTTGTCCCAACGACAACCCCGTAAAGCACCACTGTGGGCTCTTTGCGCCCGTGTTTGTGCGTTAACGGTCTGTACGAAAGCAGGTCCTGCTCAGGGTTTAAGCTCTTCGACTTCTTGACATCATCGATGCCAAGGAAATCGAACGTTTCTTGAGGTAAGAACTTTGCATTTTCAAAATCAAAATTGACAAATTTTCAAAAAATTAATTTCGGTAATTTCTTGAACACCGAAAAATGCACGAATATTCAAACACGACGCGAAGTCGAATTCAAAGACGAAGAAAAAACATCTCTAGTGTATTTCCCTGAAAATTTTTTTTTGAATTTGCAGAGCTTATTTGAAAAAAAAAATGCGTCCAGTGCAGAAATTCTCGTACAATTAATTTCGTAACGCAGAAAAATCCGAAATATTTTCGGAAATGCATTTGATGTTCGCAGCGAAAAAAAAGTGTTCCCAAAAAATAATGCCTGATGTACTGTAAATATGATTCCAGGAAGCAAAATGTTAAAATTAAAAGCTTCAATTTTTTTTAGAAACGGGTTTTTTAAATCAAAAGCATACGACATATCACTGAAATTTATATTTTTTCCTTTTTGCTATTTTTGAAAGCACTGATAACATGGAAGGTGAATGAGAGCAGAAAGTGAGCCGAAGTAGCTCAAACGTTATGGTTTTCAACTTCTAAAATTGACAGCAATTATTTGCTTCAGCCAGTGATAAAGATATATATTTTTTCATAGGTGTTCACAGTATACAGTACTTTGAAAGCAGAAAATGTTGAGAGAAGAGGATCCAAAAATTTCAATTTTTTGCTCAAAATGATTTTGAACCAAGATCATACTCAACAATATACAGAATCAATAATGTAGAGAGTTTTTGAAAGAAAATATTATGTTTTGGAAGACATTTAACAACAGCCTTTTCCCTAAAATTTTTAAAATAAATTTTTTTTAAATTCCATACTTGCAAGGGTCTGTAAGATACTATTCTTATTGTCAGGGAAATTTTAATTCAGGTGCTTGGAGGGCAATAAAAAGGTAAAATTTAGTTATGAAAAACCCCGTGTACGAAATAGGTCCTTAAATTTTAGTTTAAAAAATAGAACCTTCAAAAAAAGAACCTTTCCAAGACTATACCATGAAGTGACTTTTCATTCCGACCCAACGACAATTATAATGTTCAAAAAATTGAAAAAAATTCCAAATGAAGGAAATATTTCTTCCTAAATTATTTATCGAATTCTGGTCGTTGAGCATTGTAGTGTAATCATCTCTGTTCTACTCTCCGGATTCAAAACTTCGAATCATTTTACTTCGTTCTCACTTCCAAGAATTTGATTTTTTTTCTTAAATTCGTGCACGAAAGGAATTTATTATCAAAAAGTTCAGTACCCAGAATTGGGACTGAAGGAGAGAAAGAACTAGAACATTCGAACATCATTTTCCCTTTTTCTCGAAAGTATCAGAATCTAGTTCAATAAACTTTGATCAACCTTAGATATGACTATGAAACTATTTTTTTTTCACGTGAGACCATCATTTAATTGGAAACAAAAAGAAACCTGTTTCTCACCGGGTTCGTCACGAAGTTCCAAGTTATTCGATGTGGACGGTTCCGGAGTTTCTCTGCTTTGTTACATTGGGTTGAATAACTACATAGTATATTATAATTTTCCTGAAAATGGAGAGGAATTATAAATTAAAATCCCTTCGAGTACATAATAAATCTATTGTATTTTAAAATGGGTACGAGTCATTACTTTTTTTCTAGAATGTTTCTCAAGCAGTTTACCAAGGGAAAAATAAACAACAAATGATATTTTCAATTTAACAAAAAATTTATAAATTCCTCCAAGGGAGTGACATTTATGAAGAAACCAAAATTACCGAGATTTTTTTTCAGAAAAACCAAAATAAAATTTTCAGCGCTTCTTGGCAGAAAAAAACGCGTCTGAATTTATTTTTTGTAAAAAAAACACCATCACGAGAAACAAATCCAAGAATAATTGAGAAATTATATTTCATCCCTCATCAATATTGAAAAATAAATTTTAAATTCAGAGAAACCCGGGCTTCTGAATATAGTCAATATTTTGTAAAACTCCCGCCAGAGGTGAAATTAAAAGAAGTTTCGTGAAGCCCCCATCGACACAGAACACGACCTGTTCGCATTTCTAACAGTTGATCGAGAAGCCACCAGGAAAATAAATAAAAAATAAATATTTTTTCCTGCTAATATAAACGAAGAAAAAAGAAACCCTGGCAATCGAAAGAAAAGAAGAAGAAAAAAAAAACAGAAGCTCCACGAGCATGACTAACCTGGGTCATAAATAATAGGTCACTGTTTCCTGTTGAGCACCAGCCTGAGGGGAACATTTTTTCCCCATGGTTCTTTCATGCAATACATAAACAAAAAAAATTAAAATAAAATAAAATGATGGCATATGTGCTCGAATACAATATAGATATTATTTCAATTTTTTTTGCATATGTTTGTTGAATAATTGAGGGAAGAATTTCTGACTCGGCGAGCTCGAGGAATTCGTAGAAAACAAAAAAACACTCACACTTGATTTCAGACCCATTGTGTTGAAAATTGCACCAGTGCGCATTTCAAACTATTTCCCGGAAACGTGGAGTTCAATGCCGATTTAAATTAGAATGCTGGTGTGTCAAACTTATTGCGTTTCTTCGACATTAATCGAGGGGTTCTGCCGAAAGTTTTCGTGACACTTGACAAAATCTTCTTTGTGAGCTAAAATGATCGGATAATGTGGTTTTTGGCGGCTTGAAAAAAGTGTTGATGATTGGCACAAAATTCAGCGTGGGATTGATTGAGATTTTTTTTTTAACCACGATTTTAAAAAATGAATCTTTCAATTATGTCTCAAAATCGATTGTAGTGCCTCAGAAAGTACCTGAAATTTTGTGTGAAGCCTTCAAAGACACATTCAAATTATATCAAACAAAGAAATAAATTTTGAAGCAAAACTACATCGATTTAAAAAAAAAGCTGATTGGCCAGAAATACTGTAATAAAATACAGTACAACTATGTGCAGCAGTTTCAATTTTTTTAAACAACGAAATTAAAATACGAAGATCAATGAAGCTTTATTTGAAGGGTTTTACAACTTGATTGAATATTTCACGAAGAATTTCTTGAAATCACGAATTGATCTTCAAAAATATTCTTTTTGAAATACTGTACGAGAAACCGCATATTTTATCACGTGGTAATTAATTTGGTGATTTATATAAACTTATACGATTTAAACTTTTGAGAAAAGAAAACTCGTAGGATGAGTATATGCTTGAAAATAGCGTGTCAACTTGAAGAATTTACATGAAATTTTAAGTTTGTATGATGTAAACAGTGCTGTATTTCAGTTTTTGTTTAACAAAAAAATAAAAGCAGTAAACTTTGGTGAAAGTCAAGTTTCCACTCTTGCATGTCTGTTCTGAGAACCACGAGTCCAAATAATGTAAGTCTCCTGATTAAACTGGGAAATCCCATTATATTCTGAAGAAAACAATGTAGAAATTCAACCGAAAGTATCTCTTTTGTTAGATAAGACCCAGGAAAAGTATCCTATTCACCAGAGATGTGAAATTATGCGGGAGAGATAATTTAATCAATTATATCTTGAAATTCTTTTTTTTTTAATGGAGGGAACTCAAGCTCTTCCCTGGGATATTTTCTTTTCAAAATCTGTTTTCTTTTTTCTTCTGGTTCTACTAGTATATGAACATTTTAAATCGAAATTCGATAAAAATTTTATTGCATTCTTCAATTTTGTGTAGCACAAATACTGTATCTTGAGTACAGTGAAACCTGGATTCTTATTCAAGAATTTTTTTGGCACAAAGTGAGTTAGCGCTAAAATTGAAGTTTTCACTTAATCATGCAGTGAAAATATACAGTACTTGTAGTCACATTTATTATGACTGCAACATGAACAGCACTTCTGGAATATTCCCTCATTACTCTTCATTCCATTATGCCTTGCTGCACCTGATGGTGTGCAACTCCACTTAACATTCTGTTGCTACCTGGAATGCCTTTTCTAATGCATTCCTACTTCCTTCATTTAATGTGCAATGAATTATGTCGATGCACATTCAAATTGGTGGGTGTAGTCCAAAAGCCCCCCCTGCCTAAAGCCCCCCCCCCCCCTAGGTCAAAAGCCCCCCGGAAAGCCCCCCCTGCCTAAAGCCCCCCTAGGTTCAAAAATTGGGGATTACAGGTATTCTTGTAACTCTTGATGGTAAGCTGCACCTTTCACCAGCAGGCCCAGCACAAGGCCAAGTACCAATATGTTCGTAAGTTGAGTATATAAAGGGATTCATCACCTGCAGTGGTCATCAGTGATTCTTTGAATATAATGTCAAAGCATCATCACTTGCTGACTTCCGCAAAATCTACAGTTCACCTTGTTGGTCTAATGGCTGGTGCACTTCAGATCATCAATAATCAGAAGGGCAGTCAAATTGCATACTACAATGGCTATTTAGAAGAAAAGGACATGGAGAGCATCAGTGACAGTGAGGAAGTAGCAGCAGAAGGCAATTTTGAAGATGATTATTAAACAGTTCTTTTGAGGACTAATGAAACCAAATAGCCCTTCTCAGGGCCACCAAGCACTTCTATGAAACTTGCATCCAATTATAAAAAAGTGGTGGGGGGGGGGATTTTGACCTAGGGGGGCTTTAGGCAGGGGGGGCTTTTGGTTGGGTACCCAAATTGGTTGCTACTTCAGTCTCTCAAACTCACCTGCTGAAATACAGTGATTTTCAATGCTGAAAGGAGCTCAGTAGTGTTACAAGACTTGGCCACAAAACCTTGTTGTTGTTGCTCTGCTGTCAAGAAAACTTTCTTGACAAATAAAGATTTTTTTAAATTGAGAATAAAAAATGGATTAAGCTACTGAGAAATGAAACACAATGCTTTGGTTGGGCTGCAACTGGGGTGAGAAATCACCCTATTTTAAGGTTGGTATACTTCAATAAAAATTGTGAGTTCAAAAACAGTGATTTTTCGCGCAGAATTGCCAAGAAACAAAACGCAAACAAATGCTCAAGTTGGAATGTATGATATTGTCCCTGATTTGGAAACAGGAAAACAGTCCTTCAAGGACAAAAAACAGCAACAGGATCTTGGCATTAAAACATAGCCTTGAAGGCTCAGAGAGAACCATGAGAATCAAGGTTTTCCAAGATTCGCACAGAAATTAAATAAGAGAGGATTCTGCCAAGAATTTGGGTTCTCTAATTTTGTGTGACAAATTCATTGATGAAATTTTATTTTTGCAAAATCTGCTCCAAAACATATTAACTATAGCTGTGCAAGTAATAAAGAATTATAATATATGTCAAAATCTCTCATTGGAACATCTTTTGTGCCATTTGATAGAGCTCAGAAAATGATGTAAATCTCTGAGACACAAGTTTATAATTTGGTTGAACAATTTATCGGAAATAAAGTAGGATTGTCTTGCTAGTGACTTAGAGATCAATGATTTATTAGTTGTTCATGCCATTTTAAGACAACAATTTGTTCAAGTGAAAATTTTTTTGCACTATGCCAGGGTGGCAAACAATTGCGGGTTGACTGTGCGGCGTTTATTCAAATAATTATGAAATATTTTATAAAACTCAGCAAAATTTTCGACTTGTTGAAAAACAGGCTTTAATTTTTTTTATATTTCTGAACTGGACTGGATAAATCGGCGTTTCCCTTAACAACACAATGAAGGAAGATTTGTTCAAGTGAAACATTTTGGCAATATCCAAGGTTGGCACAAAAATGCGTGTGTGTGTGTTGGCTATTTTTTTTTTGTGGAAAATGCGGCAAATTTCTCAACTCGTCAAAAAAGCAGGTTTGAAAAAGTGCTAGTTTTTTATTCGTGGAAAAAATTTCTGAACGGGATTAAATTCTCGATCGGCCTCAGGTTAAAAGGATACCTTTTGGGAACATCGGCCTGGTTTCCATTCACTCACGTTGGTGTTGGGGCGACGGTTGAGGCCAAAGACTGTTTCTTTTCTTCATTATTATTTTTTTTTCTCAGCATTTTTTTTCTCTTTCTCTTTTTTTTTTAGGCGTCTCATGACCTCGATCCTACGTTCATGTCATGACCGTCTTCAATAAGGGACGAAGCGGAAAAAATGAAATAAAAAATCTTCAGAGGTCACAGAGGGGAAGAATACACACCCTGTAAAAAGCCTGATCAGTTGGCAACATTGGACCCAAATGTTGCTGGAGAAAATATGTTGAAAATTTTACCAGCTATTCTTTTTTTTCATGGGAATTTTCCACACTTGGAAAAATATACAAATACTGTACAGAAAAATTTCGTAATAAAAAATTATAGGTGATAATGAAGTTTTTTTCAGGTCCTTGCTCAAAAGCAATGGCATCTTTTTTTTTTCAAATCGCTTTAGAAGAAGGAATTCAGTGTTATAGCAAAGGTTTTCTCCTGGTCCCAACAGCTTTGCTTTAACAAGATTTTACTGTAATTGTGCTGGCATGAAATGCAAAACGTTGTATCTGATGAAATTGATACCAAAAAGTGAAACAGTTTTTTGGGATTCTGTGCTTGATGATTTGTGAGAAGCTTTTTTTTTACTTCATCATGACACAGTATTTATTTTATTTGTTGCTTTTTCAGAAATTGTAATCATTCAGCCATTTTTGGAAAACTGGACATGCTGAGGACTGATGAGCAAATAATCACCTGAAATAAATTTCACCAAGTATTTTTTGTTGTTGTTGAAAAAATGAAATCTCTGAAGTTTGAGTAGTATTTCTTTTAAATATGAACCCCACTCAAGCTTTGGATTTTAGGAGTTATAACATCATTTCTATGGATTTTATTTTGGAAAAAGTGCAATTTTTGAAACATAAAAATGGAATTTGCTCTTACTTGGAAATAGTTCTCATTAAGATTCAGACTAAAATATTATCATTCTGTATAGTGTTTTTTTATTTATTGAGAAACATAATTTTGTCTGTGGTAAGTTTATAAAATATTGACTGTAAATCTCACAAATAAAAAGGCTTTGCTTTTCTGAATTTTTATCCAGAGATTTTCCCAGTCGAGTTTATATGGCTGGTCTATTTCTTCCTTTTCTTATTACACAATTATTGCACCACTTCATGTCTTATTGACAGCACAGTGGTGCAAGGTTGAAGAAAGTACTCTCAGTTGCTACATCCCAGATGTACTTGGGGCTACTGCTTTAAAGTCAAATGACTTGAAGCTTCTTTTTTATTTATTTACCAGCCTTTGTGAATATTATATTAAAGCAGGAAGGTCAGAGATATCAGGTCATTGTGAAGACTGCATGCTCATGAGAGCCATGCATTCATCATTGTAAATGTCATATGACATTATTGCAACACATGAAGAGTTGTGCAAGATTTTTGCGCCATCGCTTGTAAATGGCTGAAAGAAATAATTGACAAGAAATATGATCATTCGTTTTGTTAGACTTTTCCAGTTTTAAAGGCGAGGTTACAATTTTAAAAACGCAACAAATCAATAGCTTGTGAATGTTTTTTTTTGACAAAAAACAGGTGAATTGAGAATTGTGAAAATTATATTTTCTTGTGTTTTTTTTATCTTCAATGTATTTGTTCTCTCATGTGAGTACAGTATGTGGAAGTTTCATGAACCTTCTTGTATAAAAGGTTTAAAGAATAAATTATGTGGAATTTGACCATAAATTCTGTAGTACATTACTTTTTTAGTTTTAAAGGTATTGTACTTTTAAAAACTGAAATAAACAATAGCAGTGATTATAATTGTTTTTGAACAGCAAAAATGAACATGGAAAAGGGGAAAATTCCTCATTGTTGTTCATCCCTGATGTTCTTGTTCTTTTAAAGACTTGCTTGGTATATCAGTAACTGCTACTGAACTAAGAAAAACTTACAGTGAGACCCTGAGATGCGGACATAATTGGTGCATTAAGAGTGTCCCTAAGTCAAAATGTCCCCAAGTTGAGTCTCATTTTCTCATAGACTTACATTGTATAATTTTCAAGTGGCGTTTTACGCACAAAATACTCACCATAATTCCATGAAAATAAAAATTTTCTCCCAATTTAAACTGATTCCCATGAATATATTTCAACACAAAATGGACACTTGAGGAATTGAATACCAATACCTCGGTACAGTACATAGAAATGTTGGCATTTTCTGTAAAAATAACATTCAAATGAAAAAGAGAGGAGGAAGACCAACTATGCTGGAGGTAATTTTTCAAATTAGCTAAGTGGATGATAAATTGATGAGAGAAATGTCAAAGAACTTTTCTTACATCAATTTTAGGGTTGGAAATATCTGTTTTTTGTAATTTGGCCTGAAATGTATTTGCAANGGGTTGGAAATATCTGTTTTTTGTAATTTGGCCTGAAATGTATTTGCAATTTCATCACAAAATGTCCCTATGTCGAGTCAGTGTCCTCATGTTGGGCCTTTTTTATTAATTTTTTATTAGAAAATAAGTTTCCCTATGTCAAATTGTCCGCAGGTCGAGGTGTCTGCATGTGGAGATCTCACTGTACTCATTTGTAAAAAAAAATGTACAGCTGACTTAAAAAACAATTTTGCTCTATCTCTATTTGAAAAATATTCCCTCCCTTTTTTATGATTAAAGAGTCATTTTTTAAATTTTTTGAAGTTACAGTACTTTTCTTGGAAATGAGACTGCTTTCATATTTTTCTTTCTTTTACAATTGGCAAACGGACAAAGGATATTTTGAAAGTTGCGCGTTCATCGTAAAGTCGCATGCAAGGAATTGCATAATTTCGCCTGAGGTCATTTCTTCTCGAAACGAGAAAAGCATGCTAAATTTTGAAGAACAAATTCTTGCGAAATAGCTTTTGTTTCATGATTTATGCGTACAACCTTGACAAACTGTTACGGCATGAAAAATTGCGATTTCTTCCTGCAGCAGTTCACAACCTCACTTCGCGGTTCACAGGAAATTGCAGTGAAAAAAAAAGATAGCCAGCAATTTATCC
>CAJPEX010000991.1:0-71799 GCA_905338405.1 Notodromas monacha
TTTCTTCCCATGTTCATCTAGCTTGGAGAAGAAATTAAAAGAGAAGAAACTTGAAACATATTGTGGAGTATTTCTGCAGGATAACAGGATTCTGATCTTCATTCTGGGCTTTTCGGAATTTCTCTGGAATAGCTTCATTTAAAAATAGTAAGAATAAATTATTATCCTTTAACGAGAAATAATCCACGTTAAATGTAAGCTCCTATTCCTTAATGAAGTTCTAAGGATGAAAGAACCCGGATTTTTGCTAAGTGGCTCGGAAATTTCTGCGGTTATCGCAATATTCTTTTTTTTTTAGAAACGTTGCATTATATGACGGAGTTCTCATGAAATATGTCTCATTCCCTACGGCTTGAACGGATTCCAGATTTAAAATCAGTGGATTTTTCCGAATTCTTTTTTTTTTCGAGAAAAATTCAATCGATATCCTTCATCTGAAGAGCTGCAGAGTTTCTGAGGGAACTCTGGTCATATCTCTGGATGGAAAACATAATTTCAATGCCGAGGATTCAGCATGATTTCATTAAACCCAGAATGACTTTTACGCAAAATATTGGCTACCTTTGACTGAAAAAAGCCTCATGCATAAACTATAGTGGAATTTGATCACTCACATCGATTTATGAACAAGAACCCGGATGATGTTCGAAATAAGCAAGGAATGGGAGTTCAATAAGGAATCAATGGAATGCCCAGCGAATTTATTTTGTTCCTGCTGCTGGAAACACGAAAGCAAACGAGAAGTAATTAATAGTTTTGGTCAGGATCTCCTGACTAGCATTTCCGCCTCATCGGAACAGTATGATTTCCAATTATTTGAAATTTTTAAAGATTGCTTGCTAGTTTCTCGTCTTGAGTCTCTTTGAGTCTCGCTTTCCTAAAAAAGCCGACTCATCGGAAGTCTCGGCGCAGAACTGCATCCTTACGACGCAGTTCTCTTTCTTTAATTACTTCCGAACTTCGTTTCACACGCATCGTCGAGATTGCTTCAGGAAAATTAAGTTCACCTTCGGACCAAGCCTCGTTGCAAACAACCTACATGTTCTCGTGAGGCATAATTGATCACCTGACGAGATTTCCTACATTTGATCATGCATGCAAGTGTATGCGGAAAATTTGCACGCATACATCGATGTGCTAAACCGGGGTAGCAGCCAAGCAGTCTGTTCAACATCTCGGCGATGGTTTTATGATGAGACCAAGAGTTTCGAATTGAATCGTCTTCAACTGTTTTGGGGAATCTAGTTTTAGAGCTGCCATTATAAAATTAAATTTAAATATTTTCGGTATGTTTTGGAAGGCAAAATAATATTCTGCAAGAGGTCAGCTTATTTTAAATAGAATTTAAATTTAAAGGATAGATTCGGTGCGAAAATTTCAAAGATTAAAAATATTCTGTTAATTAAAAGGAACTTTTTAGATCATCAAGGAAAAAGGCCATATGTTGAAAAAGTCCAGAAAAGCTTATACAAATTTTAATAGCTTTTCTTTCACTCAGTTTTGAAGTTTATGCTGAAAAAGGTGTCAAATTGAAGCTCATTCGTTTTCTTTGAATGATATATTCTTTCAATTCGTTGTATGTAGTAATTAATACCGTTATTCGTTATGCTCATGTTATGTTGTGAGAGTTCGGTTTATTTCATTTAGATTTTGAATTTAAAGGATCGATTCGGTGCGAAAAATTCAAACTATGAAATGTGTTTCTTAATGAAAACGAACTTTTTCAGGCATTTTAGGAACTCTCTGCTGTGTTTTAAAAAGTCCAAAAAAGGGAAGAAAAATGTTCAAACGTTTTGTTTTTTTTTCAGGTTTAAATCTTATGTTGAAACAATGTCGAGTTAAAGCTCATCGATTTTATTCAAACGATATGTTCGTGCAATTACAATATTTTGATACATTCATTACCGTTATTTTTCCAGGAAATAAAGTGTTGCAATTTGAAAAATCTGGGAAAACTTTCCTAGGATGCAAATCACAATCCTTCTATTGCGGTGGGAGGAGAATGCATTCAGTTTTGCCGAGCTGAATGAAACGTAGTTTCCAGAAAATCCAATTATATTTCCCATCCTTTATTATTCAGCAAGATATCAAAACAACGTTCGTAATTCAGTGCTACGCGATGCCATATGAATACTTCCCAGAGCTGGTAATAACTGACAACCCTCTTTGTTCTCTCCCTTACCCCATACAAAGGGCATATTTATAATCCTCTTCGATTCTGTGTATGTTCGACGGATTCCGGGTCAATTTCTGACATCGACGGGATGTTGAGGCTGGCACAGCATGCCGAAGCGAGTCCGCGGAAAACATTGGGGAGAGAATTTATTTTTATTTTTTTGTTTTTCATTCTCAAGAAGCCTCGCGATTCCCTTGTGTCACACCAGGTTGAGGTGCTGACACCAGGGAAGATATCATCAATCACGTCTTGCACTCTCCCGCTGCGTATAAAGGCACAGAACAGAAATAGGCCAATTTTCAGTCGACTTGAGGTGGGAATCCTGTTTTCCCAACTCCACCAGAAGAAGAAGAAGAAAGTGATCTGGCCGCAAAATCTTTTCATTTTCGTCCTCGAATCGAATTTATGAATATTTTTCCATTTTCTGCTGGAGATACTGCTGGTCCATGAGGGAATCAAAAGGTTGATTATAAACATTGGAAGTCCCTTCGACGGAAAAAAAAACTTTCGACTCTCACACAGATTGAGTTATTTTGTGATTTCATTACACTGTATGTTTGTTCAGGAACCCATCGACATCGTACGTCAAGTACTTTCTTATGCTTCTTATTTTTTTCTAAAGACCATTTCATTACCGAACGGATTCATACTATACAACATGAAATTTCCTCTCCACTAATATTTCTCCTATACAAAGATGTTTCGTGTTCCCAAGACAGTTTCAATACCTGACCGAGTCCTACGAATCACTTCAGTATCCTCTGCATATGGCAAAATATTTATTTCAATGCTCTCAGAATCACCTTATTCAGAGAGAATCAGCGCACTTTTAAAAGACCAGACCAATTTTTGAGCAAGACAATTCCAAATCAAAACGTTTGAAATATGATTTTCCCACTCGTCGACGATGGTTTCAAATTTTCGGAGTGCCTCTGTAAAAATATATTCGCGAATACTTCGAAAATTCAACGAAGGCCGTGAATGTTTAACACGAGAATGTTTTTGAACTTCCTTTCTCGTGAATCGGGAATCACACGAAGCTTTAAAGATGGGTGCTCATTACATTCCGGTTTTTTTTTTCTTTTTTGTTGGGTGGATTACAAAACTAAAAAGTGTTTGCCGTTAAAACGTGTCATTCGCCACCAAAAAAAGGACTTTTCCGCAAATCTTTATTACAGCACGACTGAATTAGTTTCAGGCCGTGATTTCTGAGTGACATTTCATGCAGAAAGAAAATCCTCGCTCGAGGGTGAATTTCTTTCGCGTGAGCCCGGATACAATTTTCTTTTTTTCCATTTTATACCATCGTTTTCCGCACGTTCAAACAGCCGAAATGAAGATTCGAAAAACGGGAATAAGAAAAACTATGCAAGTCAGTGCCACTGCGAGGCAACTGACACCTCATTCCCGACTCGCCTAAGCTTTAATAAGCCGAAAGGTTGTCAGAACAACCGACAGCTTCTCTATCTTCGTATCCTCGTCCTCCACGCACGTGTGTAAGCAGGGCACTGAAATGGAAGAAAACATCACGAAATATCGGAATTCGATGCCTTGGCTGAGACTTCTACGTTTCCCTTGATGAATGAAGGGGAACTAAAAAAGTTTCTGGGCTTACCATCATTTTAAAAAGGTTAGGTCCTTGCAAAAAAAAGACTAACTGCGAATGTTGAAAAATGGAAAAGGACACCCAAACAAAAAACGCTCAAAAAATAATAAAAATCTTGACGAGGGTCACAAAGAGAAAAGAGAGAATGAATTCTGTATTTTGGCAGGCATAAGTACTATTTCGAGTGACTCTCTCATCACGAAATCTTTTTTTAACGTACACTTTCAAAGCATTTCTGATGGGGAAGAAATTACATCACCGATTTTTAAAAAATATATATTTTCTGTACATACGAAGACATAATAATTTAAGCCAGTGAAACGGGTGGGGTTTTTCCTCGGTGCTTCCGCTGTGGAACTTGAGTTTTATTTCAAAAATCTTCCAGAAGGAAATGAAATGAACATTTTTTCTCCATTTTGAAGCATTTCGGGATTAAAATCGCACGTGGTGGTCCTCGGAGATTTCGGTGGTTCATGGCATCTGCTGCTGGCCGAGACCGTTGAAGACAAATTGTCGAGATGATATCCACTTCAGTTATTTTTTTTTCGTGCATCATTTCGATATAGGAATCATAGCAGGACTTTCAAAAAAATCCGGTTCGAAATGCGCTTCGTCGCGGACGGTCGTGTTAATGGGATACGATGATGATGGTAAACCTCGGGTTATCTTTTCCTCGGTTTTTTTTTTCCATCGCTCGTCTCTCTATATATTACATCTATCTCTTTTTACTCGAGTTTTTTCTTGTCTCGGGAGATTCTTCAGTTGGATTCCGTGACTGCGATAGTTGGCGAGGCGACCGGCTGGCAATTTCCGGTTCACATCCTTACTGTCAACGGTGACATCACTCTTCACTTCCCCTGTACGTGGGAGCTGTGCAGGAGGGCTGCTGGTGCGCAAAGATATTCGCGCCTTTCCTGAATCTCCGCCGCCTAGCATGGTTGTCATTTGTCGGAATCAAATGACACGGAACTGAGACGTTGTTTTAACGTTTTCCTGCTCTCAGTAGCGAATCTGAATCGATTCGAAGTACGTTTTTCTCATTTAGGATTTTTTTAATGATATGTTCTATACTTTTTGTAATTTGAATTTCATTTCTAGACTCTTACAACCAGCACCGCGTCCGCCAGAAAAAAACGCAAGCAATCAAACGGAATTGGTTTAATCGTTCACGGTTCAAATCTTCAACACATATTAAAATAAGACGGCATCAAATCGTATGTTACAACGTTAGCATGGTTGTCATTTGTCGGAATCAAAGGACGCGGAACTGAGACGTTGTTTTAAAGTTTTTCTGCCCTCAGCGAAACCTGAATCGATTCGAAGTAGGTTTTTATCATTTTAGGATTTTTTAAATGATTCTTTATATTTTTTTGAAGTTGAAATTCATTTCTCTTCCAAATAGCACTGCATCCTCCAGCGATAATAAGACGCCAGAAGTCAAACGGAATGGGTTTAATCGTTTAGGGCTCAAATCCTTAACACATATTAAAATAAGAGGGCATCAAATCTTATGGTAGAACGCTAGCATCATTGTGTTAATTTGTCGAGATCAAATGACTCGCAACTGAGACGTTGTTTTAACGTTTTCCTGCTCTCAGCGAACCTTGAATCCATTCGAAGTACATTTTTTCTCATTTTAGGATTTTTTAAAATGATTCGTTTTAGATTTCTTTGAAAGTTTCAATTCATTTCTCCTCCAACCAGCACCGCGTCCTCCAGCAATAAGACACAAAAAGTCAAACGGAAGTGATTTAATCATTCAAGGTTCAAATCCTTGACACATATAAAAATAAGACGGCATCAAATTGTATGTTAGAACGGTAGCATCATGGTTTTCATTTGTCGGAATCAAATGACACGGAACTGAGTCGTTGTTTTAACGCTTTCCTGCTCTCAGCGAAACCTGAATCGATTCGAAGTACGTTTTTCCCATTTCAGGATTTTTAAAAAGGATTTGTTTTATACTTCTTTGGAAGTTAAGATTCAATTCTAGACTCTTCGAACCAGCACCGCGTCCTCCAGATAAAAAAAAACGCAAGCAATCAAACGGAATTGGTTTAATCGTTCACGTTTCAAATCTTCAACACATATTGAAATAAGACGGCATCAAATTGTATGGTAGATCGTTAGCATAGTCGTAATTTGTCGGAATCAAATGACACGGATCTGAGACGTTGTTTTAACGTTTTCCTGCTCTCAGCGAACTTGAATCGATTCAAAGCACATTTTTTTCTCATTTTCGGATTTAAAAAAATATTTTTTATATTTCTTTGGAAGTTGCAATTAATTTCTCTTCCAACCACCGCGGCGTCCTCCAGTAAGAAGACACAAAAATTCAAACGGAATTGATTTAATCGTTCACGATTCAAATCCTTTGCACGTGAAAAGAATGAATGAACAGAACAGTTTATTTGCCCCTTTTCAGTGTTCACAAGGTACAATCAAGATTTCCACATCCAAACCCCCTCCCCACCCAACCCAAATCCCCTCAAAGACATTTGATCACTTCAAAGCAGGAAACAAAGCACAAGTTGATGACAAAAATAAAAGAAAATACAAATACTTATTAAATACATGTAAAGAAGACTGCATCAAATATTATGGTAGAACGCCGTGTTCGTTGTAATGCTTGTATTTTCCGTTTTATTCACTTTATTTGTATAAGCTCAAACAAGATGTTTAAAAAAACCAAAAAATAAAGTTGATCGTTGTAAATCCGTGGCTTGACGGCATCCTATTGTGATTTTTAACAATGTTTCTTCCGACTGCCGCGGTCTCCAACAACAAGACGCGAGAAGTCAAACGGAATTAATTTAGTTGTTCAAATGTTTAAAACTTCGCACTTTAAAATATGAATGCATCAAATTGTACGATAGAACGTCACGTTTGCTATGCGTGGGTTTCCCAGTTCATAGTTTAATTTTCAAGCTCCAACAAAATGTTTCAACAGACGTAGATTTCGTTGATCGTTGTAAATCCATGATGGCTTGGCCGCAAATATCATTGCATGCATCTCCAGATCAAATTATAGAACCTTTTTTTCATAATTGCTCGTTTCAGTATTTTTCTTTTTCCGAATGATGAAAATCACAAAAGTTTCCAGAAACGTGATAATTTTTTAAAAATAATTTTCACTGCTAAATCTCGCCGCGCATTTACGTGGGGAGGAAATTAAAAATTGTCTGATCCTCCTCAGTTTTAGCAGAAAGAAAATAGTCATCGCGAGAAATCAGGCAATATTCTGTATCGTATACGAGTAGTATGGTATATCGTTATGTGTTTAAAAGTGGTGGCAATCGTACCTGGTGAATTTACTCGGTCTTGAGCAGAATCGTCCTTTACTGAAAAACATTGATTCATTTACTGTTACAAGTTGAGTCGTGTGTTTATTATCCGGTGGTTGAGTGCGTAAATGATGGTTCAGGCGTGGTGTGAGAGCTATCAAGAGAATTTCAACCTCAGATTTTAGAAAAAATTGTAAATATCCAAGTGGAAATTCGTCGCAGAAAGCGTCTCTGCTATGAACAGTGAGCTGAAATGTTCACGAATTAAACCCGGATGAGCGTGGGGGGAAAAAATCTTCTTGTTGGAAATTTAGCAGTGAAGCAAAAATTTCAGTTACTTCTTTTTAAACGCGTGAAATAAAATTATGAAATGCTCCAACCCCAAGTAGCTTTTATACCTAAGCCAGCCGACTCTGGCCCAAGTGCGTCACACGAAAAGGACCTGAGGTTTTTGAGAGTGTTGAGAAGTTTTTGAATAAATGGTTAACATAAATGAAGAAGAAAAATAGCCTAGTATGGGTCGGGAGATTTACTCAACGACAATAACCGCACACAAAAAAAAAAAAAGAGGAACGAATTCGTGGGATGTCAGAAGCGGGATACTGAATGGGGCTTTGGCGCAAGCCGTCGTTCGTGGTGCGAAATGCTCGCGTATTTGCGACGCACGAAATCTTCCCGGAAATCCTCGCGATCGCACCTTGCCCTGAATGGTAGTACAGTATTTCTTTCAACGCAGTCAAAGAAAATAATTTTGCTGCTCTGGAGTTTACGAGGCCCGAGCCTGACACTGAGAAAGAAATGCTCCAATAGTCGAGACGCGCTTCATTGACTTCTCCTCTTTCCTGCCTGCGAGAGGTTGTATTTTGCACTTCATTCCCTATTTCCTCAGTCGTATTTTTGCTTGCCAATAAGACGAAGGCGGGAACCTACGATATAAGGCGTGTTTGCGAGATTGACTGAGGAAGTACAGTATGGTTCCTTGCTGATGCATAAACCGACGCACTTCTCGGAACCTGTCAAATTAAAATCATTCTTGATGCAACGGCGATGGGGGTTTTTTCTTTCAAGAGATTTGGTTCGAGACACTCGCTATTTCTCCAAAAGTCAATGCGAAATCTCCCCGAATCATTCAAGCAGATTCTGACATGAAAAGAAAGGTTGCTAGTCGGTAATTCGGCATGATAATACTCGTAATTCGTTTTATTCCCCGTCATTTCGAGTACAGTACGTCCTTCAGAATAATGAAGGTGTCTCATGATTATTCAAGATTTTCCAACGATTTATTTTCTAGGATGATGAAGCGAAATTGGTGACAACACTGCACTTTGTGTGTCCAAGTTCTGCTCACCGTTCCTAGGACGATTTCAGAGAATATTTCAATAATTTATCCTTGGAGTAGTACATAAAAAACAGCCATTTTCCACAATCATTATTTATTTGTTTTTGGAAACACAATTGTCACAAATTCAGTCAGCCATCCCAAAGAAAACGGCAATTTATCAAGTCAGTTTATATCTTTTTTACTGAATCTCTCAAATAAAGTGCTAGTATTCAACTTTGTTTCTAAGCCTAGTCATAAAAAGACAAGTTTTGGTAATTTGCTGAAACTTGTCCTTGGAAGCTTCTGTGTGAATCGGGTTTCACCCCAACTCTCATGGGAAACAGCAGCAACCAAATGGTCCATGGAAAGAAAAGTAATTGGAACGTAACATTGGTATTTCGAACAACAATGACAAGGTTTTGAAAAGCTGAATTTTGCCAATATTACTGAGGTTCATATATTCTCTTTGTATTTGCTATCTTGATGAACATAATTGTAGAAACAACACTGGTAATCAAACAAAAACCGGAAATGAATCGCTTTTCTTTTATCTTTGCCTGAGTCATATCCCCGTGGATCTTCATTGAAGTACTGTACCTCGCTTTTATTTTCCAAAGGATTCACAGTGAGTGTTTTTCTTCTTTTTTACTCTCCTGATCCACGGGATATAGTCCAGATTTTTCGTCAGGCAAAAGACACAATTATTTTCTCCTTTTTGTAAACACGATGGAAAAGTGCTCAAGAGCTGAATTTCATCGCCACTGGGGGGGTCCATATTATCTTTGTCGTCGCTATCTTGGTGAACATCGTCGTAGAAAAAATATTGGCAATCAAACAAAAACAAAAATACAGCGGTTTTTTTTTCTTTTCTTCTCTTCGAGGTCATCGTATATATACCCGTGGATCTTCATTCAAGTACCTCGCGTTTTTTCCAAAGGCTTCACTGTGATTTTTTTTCGCTCGTTCTTTTTCGACCCACCCCCAGGGGATAGTCCTGATTTCTCGTCAGCAGACAGATAATGCATTTCGACTTCCATCCAGCATCTACAGGTGATGAAGAAGGCCCTGCATTCACGTTCTGTCAAAAGGAGTTTTTCTCGACGCCGTCTATATATACAGCTGCAAACACTAGCCATGCTGCCCACACCAGGTTTGAAAGCCGGCTGACGGCGTCCGTCGCTTATGGTCAAAAGAAAAGGGTACGCGGTACTTGCATCGAAATAGTGATGCAGCACATCCAAGCTGATAGTGAACAAGCAAGAAAGAAAAGCAGGAAACGAAGAACGCCTTCAGGAAGAACAAGAAGAAGAAGAGTAGAAACGGAAAGAAAAGGAACATACAAGGCCCCAGCTGAGTGCACTGCTCGTACGGCGGCATTCCGACCTCCTCGCCGTATAGTTAGTGCCGCAAGAAAGCACTCCCCTATATACGCTGGCGACGGTAACACGTGCCAGATGCGGCTTCACCGACACCGCGTAAAGTCCCGCCAGTACTGCTGAATTCCGAGGAAAAACACCAGAAACTCGCGGTTTTATTTTATATATATTTTTTTAATGCAAGTACTTATAACTTTTCGGAGGGGGGGGGGCGGGATCAGCTAGGTCACTTCGCCGTAAATGCGGCCATGAAGTCATTCAGTATCTTGAGCACTGTCATTCACGAGTCCGTTTCATGACGAGTCTTCTTCCGAAAAAAACATAAAATGGGATATAGCATATGATGGTTGCTGGAAGCTCTATAACTTTTACGAAAATATAAATGCCTTTTATTAACTTTTTTCAGAAAGACAGCGCACATTTTTACGTTTTATAACGTACATTCACAATTTGAAATGCGAGACCATGAGTATGGACGTCCGGTAATTTTTACGCGTTTTTTCGTGATACGAACTCATGATCATGTCATTTGAATCCGTAACACGAGAGTCTTGAATTTTGGTTTAAAAAAGAGTTTGAATCTTCATCTGTTCATATCTGAAACTGCTGATTTCAACTTAGTTTTCTTTCAACACTACAATAACATACTTCTATTGGTTTTTGATCATAAATCGATGGAAATTGTTTTATTATTTCAAACGTGTAGATAATTTAAAATCATGATTAATGAAAAGATTATGAATTCCATGTTGACAACTGAACATTATCACGTATTTCCGACGTTCTCCGATTCTTCTCGCTTTAAATCAATCTAAAAAATGCATGGCAATTATTTTTTTTAATTCATGCATTGTTAAAAGTAGTTCTATTTCCGAGAAGATATCTCAACTGTTGAATGTGAAACAATATGGACTAAAGGCTATCATTCGAAAATCTCGTTGAACTTTTCCACCTGCATTCAAGCGAAAATTAAAAACACATGCATTTTTAAAGTAATATGATATTGCCAAATTATAAAATAATTGCCCAAAAATAACAGAAGAAATACTCAACATTATCACTTGAAAATATTCATGTGAAAAATAAGCCGGTAGGAATATTTCCAAGAGGAACTTCTAATTCTCGGACAATCACCCTACTTGATGTTCAATATATAAAGCAGGGTCATTCATTTTAAGCAAAAATATTAATCAGATCGATTTGAAAGCGCAAAAAAATCCAGTAAGCAATGTGTTTATTGCAGTATTATTTGAGGTTTATTACGGTGATTTCGGAATTCTTCTCACTCAACAGACATTATCTTCTTGAGAGATTTTAATGCATCAATACAATAAAATTCTATACAGTATCTTGTTGCATCTTGGTTCTGACATCCAATAAAAAAAATTATCGGCAGTGTAAAGAGTTTATAAAATGCTGCTCCTTTCATTCTCAGGGGTATCACTGTAATTCCTCGCGACAGTTGCACTACTTCTGTCCCAGAAATACTATAAATTATCCACAGAGCGGAAATCTGTAGTACCTTGCTTTCTCATGTTTTCCAATACTTATTCAAAAATCGATGACAGCCTGAGTTAATTGAGTGAAAAGTCCATTACGCGTTGCATTCATTATCCAAAGTACTGCTGCAATATTGCGGAATTCCTCACGAAAAATGAACATACAATAATCTACTCGAGAAATACCGCGAATTATCCACAGAGAGTGGAAATCTGCAGTACCTGCCTCTCTTTCTCTCTCTCTCTCTCGTTTCCAACATTCAAGCAAAAATCCGTGGCAGTCCGAGTAAATTGCGCGAAAAGTCCATTAAACGTGATCTTCATTACCCGAGATCGTACCGTTGTATTTTCCAGAATTCCTCATGCCAATTGCACTTTGTCCATCACACTGCACTGGAAAAGTTCCAGAAGGTAGCCACGGAGTGGAAGTCTGTGTAGTGTAGTACCTCCACTGCCATGTGTTTGCTGACATCCGCACCCATGCGATCTTCCGACGAAACCCGGTGATACGGGTTTCGTATCTTCTTTCTGGGAACTCTCAAAGAAAACGCGGGTTCGCGGCATGTGTTGATCCAGCTAAGCGAGACGTCTTGCATGGGTCCTACTACCTCCTACTTACCGTCTCCTCCTCATAAGGTTCTTGGCTCGGAAAAAGTTTGCCAGGGGACCGCAATAATGCATCACGTTGTTTGCTCGCCGCAAATTCTCTCATTGCTCCCGCAGAGAGGTACTCGAGCTAATTGGCAAGTTCCCGATCGCTCGGAACGACGGCTTCTCCGAAAAGTAACGCGGTTGGTGACACCGATGATGTGATGAATGGTTTTGCGCATCATCGCCTCGACGACGTACTGTACTATGGTACCGACGCTCGTTTTGAACGTATTGTTGCATTCTTTGGTCCGAATCGTCCTTGTCTCGAGCTTAAAATCACCTTTTTGCATCACATCGTCGTCGTCGTCATTCGCTCGGAAGAATATAAAACGGTAAATCAAAATTCCTCTGAGTTGAACACCACACTTCGAAAAAGTATTTTACCTTTGAACCTCAATAGCTAGAACCTCCCCAAGTCGATTTTTTTTCAAGTCCGCGTCTAAATTCCATTTGAAACAATGCAGTAAAAACAACCCTCACTGGAATGTTTTCATCTCAAACCTCTCTATAAGAAGTCAAACTTTCTGAAGCCTTTTGGCTATTATTTTCTTTACACAGGAACAGAGAAAAGCAATGAAAAATGAATTAGATGTTTTTGAAAGGAAGTGAAAGACTGAATTGGGAAAATGAACCCCTACCTTCAAGTTCAGCTCCTTTCAACTCATCCAAGGAGCAATTTAAAGCCCAGCTTATCACCATTTACAATTTCCTGCAATTATTCTATGTTTCCTGCAATAAAAATTCTTGGTTCCATATAACTCTAACCTCTATATCCCAAAACTTCTTAAAGTTGAAACATCTCTAAGTCGATTTTTCTGCTGGTCCCTTGAAATTTGATTTAGCAATGTTTGAATGCATATCATGAGTAACCGCTCTTCATATTTCCGGGATCTCATTTTTTATATAAGCAGAAAAGTTATGAAGTACTTCACTGCCGAAATGTAATTCAGCACCAACTGCTTCATTAAAATTAAGTTATTATTGAGTTGGGTTTTCATTTTTCAACTTTAGGGCAAGATTTTAAGAAAGCTCTTCCTTTGGAGACCATTAATGAAATAATTGGTTTGATAAAGATTTTAGAACCATGTCATTTTCTTCTCTAAATTTATGACAACTTCAGAGTACTTATAACCATCAGCCCTTTCCGTGCCCTATACAGAGCAATAACTGTCTCATGTGCTGTCTGGCGGAATAATATGACGAGAAATTGATGAATCTACTGATACGATGGAAAATGCAAGTGCAGTACTGTGCTGTGTACTTATTCGCCAAAAATATGGAACACTCCGAGTATCAATAAGCCCTTGCCGTCGGCCGAAGGATTTCTGCGAATGAGAGATTCATCCTCCCAATTGATTGTGCTGAAGATGGTTCAGACGAAGTTTGCAATAATCGAGTCACTGATGTTGATAGAACGCAGACTTCCTTGTGTATGAGAGAACTGTTATCGCTATTTCTTCCCCGAAGTCGACGAATCCTCGCTTATTAGGAACTACAGTACTGCGTACCATGCAACCATCGCATGATTTTCTAATGGGGTTAAGCCAGTGATGAAAATTTTTTTTTTGTGTGTCACTCGCTCTTCATATTCCAACGTACTTGATTTGTCTTCTGGAGTGTTTGTCGAGTCACTCTTGAAGTAGACTAATTCTGCCAATCCACGCAGATATATATATATAAATACTTTCGTGCCAAGCACTCCATAGTTGAAAAACACGAAGCTAACCAGAGTTTCCGGGTGCTCAACGGGTGCGCATTTAAAAAAAATACGTAGTTTTTTTTTCAAGCTACAGTTTGAATCCCTTTTTTAATTAGGAATAAATTTTCACGCAATGAATATTTTTAAAAATGCTCAAGACAATGATATTCCATCGATCGAATTACGCATAAGCCTTTTCTAGACGTATTATGCGATGAAAGATTGAGTCAGAAATTTCCGCTGGTGGATCAGAAGATTTTTTATGAGTCTTGTGTAGTTTTTTGTTGAGATTGGTCGGAATGCGGCATAGCATATTTTTAGCTGGGTGGTTTATTACAGAAGTACATATTTATTTATATTTTTTCAACTTTTTCCGTGTGGTTTTCAATAATTTGTATACTTCCATTTGGGAGCGCTGAAAATTCAGTCATTGTGAATGAAGATGATTTTTCTTCTTCGACTCTGATTGCGGCCATCAATTATGAGAACATTTTCGGAAAGTTCCAACAAAGATGCTTGAAATACCATAACCACAGAAAGCAGCATTCAGTCTGGGACGTCGAAAATTCGTTTTTGGTACTTTTTCAGCTCAAAAAATTTTCAGGTTTTATCCAAGTCCCACTCGAGTCTAACTGAACTCAGAAACTATTACGAATACGCATTTCAACAATAACCAACAAAAACATTAACAGGCCGCAGAAAATGAAGAATCTTTTTTTCTTTCAAGCATAAATATAATTCAAAGTAGGCAAATGGGTTGACCTTTTGGGGTGAATATCACCTGGTTTATGGGTCTTTTCCTTGGGCTATAGGAAATGAAGTTGAGTATGGGGATCTTGTTTTGTGCGTTTTTCATTGAGGCTCTTAAAGCCTCATAGCACCAGTTTTTACAGGATTCAGAGAGTTACTTGGGTAACGTGGAGGGTTTAAAATATGTGAATGATGAATAATTTGATTTTTTCAAAATGCCACAATTCATCCATGCACAAAATACACACTAGCTTTATTTTCTTTGACTAAAACTTCTCAGATGAACATTTCCGGTTAATGACAAGACGTATTTCTGTAATATGACCCAAGTATTTTAAAAAACAAGCATAGGATACTGTGATGGAATGATGTGGTACCTTAATATACTACTGTACCTGCACACTGGCTGCTGTTAGATGGCAGCCATATTAATTGAATACTAGAGATTTTAATCTGTACCCTTCAAGGGTTTCAACAAATCAGGTGTGCAGAAGAACAAACTTTTGTGTGTGTGATTGTGAAGGTTATCCTTTTTATCCATTTGTGATTTGTATATGAAAAAGTCTGTTTTTTGTGCGTGAATCAGTATTGGGGTTAATTTGAAATATACTTTCATCTTTCTTTTGGGATTTCATAAGGAAATTCCCAGCTGCACCTCACAGCTGATTCTGTGTTTAATTTTTGAACTCTGCCTCTTGTGTAGATCTAATCCGCAGATAGGAATGAATAATTTTGCAGTAATGAATACAATATTTTCAAATGGCAAGGAACATCTGGAGAGAGTTGCTTGGCATATGAACTCATGATTGTCGCTACATATCCTCGTCTTATTCCGCATTTCGTAAAACAAGTTTCAGAGAGGCATTGCTCACGCGGTTCCACTTCCATACAAATTTTAAAAAAAGCTCGCTTTTCCACAAAAAATCGGAATTTCCTGTCTCGTTTCAAGCTCTTATGTAATGGGAAAGGCAAGTGAACCGAGAGGGCCCTCAGGTCATTAGAAATGCGGGCTCACCTCCAGCTCCGAACGATAACCTCTCAGGAAATGTGCGTGATAACCTCATTATCATACGTCGAATTTGTTTTGAAGTCTCACTCATCTGAATCCTTTTAGAAACAATTAATTCAGAACCTCTGGTACTCTAAAGCTTTTCCTCTAAAACCTGGGTAACTCAAATTTTCTGAAGCGGTTTTTGGCTATTATTTTCTTGGCACAGGAAAGAGAAAAACAGTTTAAAAATACTCTAAATTGATGTGGAATTTTAAAATTTATATTTTAAAGTGCTATAAAATGAACCCCTGTCACCAAGTGCAGCATCCTCTCAACTCACTCACAAAGCAATTTAAGGCCCAGAATATCACCATTTACAATTTCCTGCAATTCTTTTTTGTTTCCTCTAAAAAAAAATGCTTGTTCTTCCTAACTCAAAACATACTTGAATAGAAACATTTCTCCGTCGAATTTTTTGCGGGTTCCTTCAGATTCCACTTAGAGAGGCTTGACTGTATTACGTATATATGGTATATGGTTAAACCCAGTTTCTAAAATGGCAAAATATAAGAACAGACGCTTTGAAGGTGAAGTTTCGTTCATCATGCAGTGTTGATCACTGATGAAAAGCCCTGGCTTCTGAGGCTTGGGCGATTTATTGAGCCTACTTCACCACACATAGGAAAACTTGACAGTTAGATGCACCGATGTGGCGAAGCTCTCAAGAAGAGTATTTCGGGAGTCGGGACTCTGTTCAATGATAACTTCAAATCTACATAAACGTCATTGAGGTATTCTATTTCGATTTTTTCAAAACCAATTTCAAGCTTTCTTATCATGATCTCAACGAATGTTGAAAATGCAGTTAGTTATTTTGGGACGAAACTGCACCGTCTTCCAAGACGCGTAAGATAATTATGAAATTTTTTCACGAAACTCTGAATTTACAGAAATTCTCAAATAAAATATCCACTCCGACCTTTCCTTTTGTTTTCGTCGACTAACGTTTGAATTTCTCATTGATTGACAATGATGGCCATGAAAAACGATGCTTCAAACAAATTTAAAACGGTAACAGCGAGTCACAATTCAAACCCAATCCTTAAATTGATATAAAATGCGTTGATTTGGTTGCTCTTCTAGCTTTATATCAGTGTTCATTCGTCCGAGAACTCTCTGGATGTTTGTTCGGAAATATACCTCGTTCTTAAATTTCCTTTGAATGTTTTTAGTAACGACTAACAAGTCAACGCTACTGACGGAAAAAAACGGTAGCATTATGAAACAATTGAATTACAGATAAGCTGAGCAGTATTAGTGGTGACTTCACGGAGATTCCCTGTTCAGAGAAGAATGTACATTTACAGATTTTTCATTCCAGTTGCAGAAAGAATTCCTCCCAAGTCAAATTTGCGTGGGTGGGTTCATAATTTTTGAAATAGATCCAACAAAGTTTAAGTAATTTCAAATTTTTGTTTTTACTCACATAGCCCCATTTCATTTGGCAACTTTTCAGTGCTGTTCCTCGCAGTCTCCGCCAGTTTCAATCCTTTTTTGTTGCAATAAATAATCCAATGATCAAAATAGTACTGAAAAGTGATAATTGCCTTAGTTGATTAAGCTGCTCTTTCACGAGGGAAATGAGGGGACTATTTCGATTTTTTCAAAACCAATTTCAAGCTTTCTTATCATGATCTCAACGAATGTTGAAAATGCAGTTAGTTATTTTGGGACGAAACTGCACCGTCTTCCAAGACGCGTAAGATAATTATGAAACTTTTTTTTCATGAAACTCTGAATAAGGTACAGAAATTCTCAAATAAAATATACACTCCTTTCCTTTTTTTCGTCGACTAAAGTTTAAATTTCTCATTGATTGACAATGATGGCCATGAAAAACGATGCTTCAAACAAATTTAAAACGGTAACAGCGAGTCACAATTCAAACCCGAACCTTAAATTGATATAAAATGCGTTGATTTGGTTGCTCTTCTAGCGTTATATCAGTGTTCATTCGTCCGAGAACTCTGTGGATGTTTGTTCGGAAATATAACTCGTTCTTCAATTTCCTTTGAATGTTTTTAGTAACGATTAACAAGTCAATGCTACTGACGAAAAAAAAACGTTAGCATTATGAAACAATTGAATTACAGATCAGCTGAGCAGTATTAGTTGTGACTTCACGGAGATTCTATGTTCATAGAAGAATGTACATTTACAAATTTTTCATTCCAGTTGCAGAAAGAATTTCTCCCAAGTCAAATTTGCGTGGGTGGGTTCATAATTTTTGAAATAGATCCAACAAAGTTTAAGTAATTTCAAATTTTTGTTTTTACTCACATAGCCCCATTTCATTTGGCAACTTTTCAGTGCTCTTCCTCGCAGTCTCCGCCAGTTTCAATCCTTTTTTGTTGCAATAAATAATCCAATGATCAAAATAGTACTGAAAAGTGATAATTGCCTTAGTTGATTAAGCTGCTCTTTCACGAGGGAAATGAGGGGTTTCATTGTCCTCAAAATCACCTCCTTTCAGATTTTTCTCCGCCATCGGAAACAGCCCGAAGTGACAGGGTGAAACAATTTTTTTTACGATATTTTCGGAAAGAACAATTCAACGACAAAAATATTTCTGTGACTTCTGGCTCGCATTTACCCGTATTGCGTTGAGTAACGTCAATTCTTGCATTACTGATGCGCGTCAATGATTTTTTGAAATAATTTTTCATGGTCAGAAACAATGCAACGCGCATTAGAATTTAATTCATAGATTGTTTATTTCTTCTCATAACTAATTAAAGACACACTTTGATCCCTGCGTGAAGGGAGAGAGGGCGGGGATTTTAGGGTAAAATTGGTCATATTCTCTGAAACGACCTCGCCTATCATACAGAGGTTATGAGGTGTCGGGAAAACTTCCATTCATTTCAGCAGCGAGTGACGCACCAGAAAAGGTCAGTTGATGATGAGACGCGCTGTCCATTATGTCGCGCACAGACAGACAAAAAGAAGAGCCACCGGAAATTCCGGGGTTTCGCCCCCCCCCCCCCCCCTTCCGGCGTAAAAGGTGTCTTCCAGGGCCGCCTTTTTCCTCGTTTGGCGCGTCGTTGCTGTCGCGGCATTTGATGAGACTCGTGAGTCTTGTACGAATTACAGGAGCAGGAGCCGGGGGTTGTTTGCTTGTTAGAGATCCATTAACCCTTCCTTCGGGACGAAGAGGGCTCAGCGAGCATTGAATCTTAGGTGACCCGCTGTCGGATGCTGCTGCCGCGGCAGTGAATAAACGCTAATCGGGGAAATAAGCCCCTTTTTGGGGGGATCACCCAGGAGAGCGTCCGTTCTTTTCTTTTCTATTTATTTTATTTTTATTTTTTTCAGAGGAAGCCTTTATGCCAAAGTGGGCGAGTTCATGCAGTGTACAGCAGTGTTATCCAATATTTTCAGGCCTGCAGGCTGGCAAATTTCGAATGAAGATTTCTGCAAACTGGCAAAGTTTCATAAAATTTTCCGAACTCAAAAAAGTTTTGTTTCAAAGTTTTGTTTCAAATTCATTTCGAGGCAGGTGTATTTCAAAATATTTCAAAATGGCACATGAACCGCAAAAATGTCTTCCATTTCGAACATTGAATAGTGCGTTCGGAAATACGTATCCATTTCCATTTAAATCACCAGACCGTGGTTCATGACCTTCACGATTGATTTGCACGCCAATCTTTGCGCTTATCGCTATGGCCATTACATTGATGCATTTGAATGATGTGCATTGAGGAATGCGAAAAATTAATTTTTCAAACGATCCCCAGGCCCCAAAAACGTTTCAAAAATTCGCCTTTTTCTTGTCTTAGCCTCGAAATGAATTTTTCGTCACCTTCGGAAATTGGCTGTCTTCCGAACACGATTTGTGGCGTCCGTCTCATTCTGCAGGAAAACCTGATGAAATATGGCACGCATGTGCTTCCTGTCTGACTTCAGTATTCATGCGGCGTGTATAAGTAGATGAGCCTTGGCAAGCTGACAGAATAAGTAAAATATAATTTGTCGATGAGCAGGTGTCTGATGCGTACTTTATCAGTAAACCTCGGCTCACAAACTTAATCTCGTTATAGGCAATGCTGCTCGTCGATTCGGAGAGAGCTAACGTTTCAGCAGAACTCGTTATTGATAAATTATTCGAGCGATTTGCAGATTCCCCATTATTACGTAATGCGATACGAGCACTGTAAAGCTATTCCCTCTGAAAGCGCATTTAATCTTCGCCGTGAAACATTTTCACAGTTTGCTCGGCTTTTAACAGAACAGAAAATAATATTTAGTCCTTGGATATGTGCCCCACGAATTTTTTCATGCATCACCGTGAGTAAACAATACGCCTAAAAAATTATCCATACTTAAATTTCGGATACGTAATGATGGAAACATATTTTACGTTGGTAATTTTGGGAAATTTACGAAAAATAGTTTGGTTCGTGTGAGGCTGGTGTTGAGGATGTGAACAATAAGGATGCTTGGAAAAAGTACTAAGCCAGGTGACCTTTACCCGTGAATATCTGTCAAGATCAGGAAATCCCGAAAATGCATCAAGAAAAGAAATTCGCCCTTCACCAAGATTTAGATTTGATGCAATGTAATCAAGAAAATTCCACAGAACTTTGCACTCATTGACTCTCATCTAATGAAGCCGCAACTTCAATGCTTCATCACCATATGGATTAAATTAATCCAGATTAATTTTTATAATGGATCACCATATTTTTGTACTAGATTTATTATGGATTTGAATGTGCCCTGAGTCTGTAGTTGGTATCTATGGATCAACGATCAGTGAGACAATCAGATTTTCAATTCCTCGCAAAATTGTACGGTTTGGCACAATTTCATGAAAAATGGTACATTCCCAAGTGGATTATAAGTAGTTTAACATTTTTATATGTATGATCTCATTTTTATGTTCTCTTAACAAGCATATCATAATTGAAAGTCGAATTTTTGTTAATCTTCTCACTTTTTTTAATGAGCACATACATCGAAGATTCAGAAAATATGTTTTTTTATTACCTTGAGAAAAGGCACAAAAAAACATATCAATGAAAATCCGTTACCGTAATCGTATTGAATCTCTCTTATCTGAGTGAAAGATCCATCAAAATTTTGAATTTATATCAAGTTTTGGAATTACAGTTTTCTTGAAGAATTGTATCTTAATAATACGAGTTCAGGTAGATTAGCCGAACAATAGAATATTTGCACTGCTTTTACTGGCATTTTCCAATTGAAATATTGGAAAGGTTGGTGGAGGTGTTTTTCTGGGTGTCATTCTTGACATTTCCGCCGTTCTTCGAAGAATATTGAAGGAAACCAGTCCACCAAGAGCTACTCAAACGGAACCACAAGTGTGTGGGCGTCGGGGTTTGTCCATACATGCAGTCATAGCTTTCATATCAGAAACCAGGAAAAATGACTTCGTGCAATAAACCAGCTATCGTATTTCGTTCAGCAGGGTTGGACCCTTCCTTATCCACGTAGGGTGGCTCATCCCCTGAAGACGTAAACGACTCTCGGGATCCTGAAGCCCGATGTAAAAATAAATGGAAAAGAAACATCGAGGGACTTCTCTCTCGTCTCTGTGACGAACTAGGCCCGGATCAGGAAATAAATCAATGAACCAAAGACGAGTACCAGCCGTCTGGCTTTTTTTATTTATTTATTTTATTCCTCTATCCTGGGGAAGGAATGAATCCCTGTGGCGAAGGAACGGAGAGGAGCTGGGTTTCACCAGCCAGCCCGCCCAATCCCCCGAAGCAACAAGCGAGTCACAAACGAAGCCGTCTCCATCCCGTCGACTGTCTGCGGTGCATCTGACCACAAATCCCTTCCTTCCAGTCGTGTTGAACTAGTTTCTCACTTTTCTTCGGAATCATCGTATGATAAAAAATAAAACGTTCTAGGCATACGTCAATACTAATAAAAATGCTTTAAAATCTGGCGGAAAATTCAATTAGAAAAGTTCAGATGATTATCCGAATGATTTTCCGAATCCGAATGAGTGATTATCCGAGTAGAGCTAGGCTGACTGTTGAGGTCAGCCTAGTGACTGTTGAGGAACCGCAGCCCACATTTTCTGCATCAACTTCCCAACTTCTAAACCAAAACTAAAATTGTTCCTACTGTATAATTACCCGAACATTGACAGAAGGTAGATATAAAACATCCAAAAGAATCAAATGAAATTCAATCCAGCTTTCAGTACAATAGTTCAGTTTGTTCAAGCCTTTTTGCCAAACGGCATTTTGAAAATGAAGATTATTTTTCAAACCCATCACGTGGAACTTTCAGATATTGAATTTTGTTGATCTTTTCCGAATGAAGATACTTTTTTTTTAAACAATTCACTTCTTTTTTTCAAGTTAGCAGTCCTGTGGAAAGAAATCAGATTGAGATACTTTCTCAGCAGGGGAAATGAAAAACGCTAAAATGAGGCGATGGAACTGTTGCGCAAGCACATCCGCAATATTGCATATATCTCCCGCAATATGCATTGATATTTTCGGATTTATTCCTGACTGGTCCAAGTTCTGTGGGGATTCATGCTAAAATTCAGGAAACAACGAAATATTTCTTTGCCACTTCAAAAAGCCACTTCAAAACTTTTACTGATAGATAAATTTGAAGATGACGACATCGATGCGTGGAATTGTGTCGTGTAACAATAAGTGAATGTGTCTCGCTATTGTCACTCGCTATTGGATCATAAGTTAAAATACAACTGCCATCAGGATCGGCACAAGCAACTCTTGCCTGTTGTACAGTCAGTCAGCATAAATCTTTTACATGGCTTATTTTCTAGTCTGAATAAATGTTGACTTCCCTACATATTTAAATCAGCGACAATACGCACAACACCTGATGTTCACTGCCGATAAGAACGTGCGTGTTCAAACGAGACGAAATCCGAATCTTTCCTAACTGATTTCGCGCCTTGAAGCACAGGCGCACACTCACTCACATAAGTCACATGTACATCATGTCCTGTACTTCATCCCCTTTCTTACATCCTTTCATTGTGACAAGAGTCGACTTTTTCGCCTTGTGCCCATATACACATAGAGAAGGAACCCGGTTCCCAGTAAATGAGTGCTCTTCATGTCTGAGACCCATTCTGGCGTCTCTTTTCCGCTTCGTTCTGGGGGGGGAACTGCAGGCAGGGTCCCCCCCGCCACACACGCACATTCCCAGCATGGGGCGACTCTTTTGACACCCCGGAGAGAGGAGCAGTGCATCATCCGCGGCGCTGATCTCCGTCACCCCCGCGGGTCGGGGTAAACAAGAGACCGTACCCGGGGTGGGGTACCCGGCATGTGACTCTTCTGGGAATGTCGCAAATTTTCACCATGCTTCGTCGCTGTTTCGCCGATTAAGGGCCCTCGTGCTGCTATCGAATGCAGTAATTTCCTTTGTAATGTCATATTTATTTCGTAATGCGGTGGATTATTCTCATGATGACTCAGGAACAAAAAAAATTGTAGCAAAACTTCAATGATCAAGAGATTCAATTTGTGGTTGCTATGCTTCAGGAAAATATATGAGGGAAAGTAAAAATGAGAGAAATAGACTGCAAGGATTTTTGTGGGTTTCGTTGTTGTCTGTCCGCTTTCTTTGGCTTTGCGAATCGATTTCTACGATGTAAATCTATGAATAAAAATTAAAAATCATCGCTTGAGTTCGATAGCCAAAAATATGGACGTTCAACTTTACATTGTCCTCATAGTCAAGCTCAAAAAGATGTATTTTTCCATTCGCTTTGGGAATCGATTCCAAAAATAGGTACTTCTGTGAAATGGAATTTTATGTGCTTGGATCGGATATCAACAGAACTGTAATTTTTATTTCGCCATCAACCCAACCACGAGAAGATATATATTTTATTGGTTTTGATCATTGATTTTCAAAGTTTTTCTTCTGAAAGTCTATAGGATTCAGAAGCATTGCATGAGTTCTATTGAAAATACAGTATCTGTAATATGAAAGTTATTTTTTCATTGACTCAACCTCAAAACGATCATCGGTTCCATTGGCTTCGAAAATTGATTTAAAAAATGGAGCTTCTATGAATCGAAAATTCTGTTGAGAAAAGTGAATCACTCAAATGATAAAATGGCATTCCAACCAAGAACAGATTATTTGTTCCATTGGTATTTGGATATCGATTTCGAAAATGGTTCTATTCGTCCAAAATTTTGAAAGGCGTTGCATCAGTTTGATTTCAAAAGATGATGCTCTACTTTGTCAGAATCAACTTTAAAATGATAATAGGTTTGACTGACGTATAATGGAATCGCTTTCAAAAAGGGGTTCTTCGATGAATCAAACAATTTGAGAGACATTGCATCATTTCAATATCCGAGGTCAATAGATTTCCCAATAAGATCTCTCCCGCGTCGCAAAATCGCTACTCCCACGTCAACGCGGAAAAAGGGAACATTTCGGGTGCCACCGTAGCCCACGTGCCGCGTATAAAGTGGGGACCCGGAGTCACACTATACTACACTAGTCTTCGGCGAACTCCTTTTTACACTTACTTGCGCCATCCCCCGTCAGCGGGGGACGTGGGGGTACATTGTCAAAGCGAGGTGAATGCTTGGAGGCCCATTCAAGCACAGGGCGGACGCGTGAATCAGGCGGAGTGAAGCGTCATTTTCTGGCCGCATGCGGACCCAGCAGGGCGTCGCTGTCAATTGTCGGAAAGCCGACGCCGCGCGGTCCTTCAATCCCTGCAACCCGGGTTCTCTTAATGCGTGTTTTGGGGAACGTTCGGTCTTCAGCGCCGATTTCCGGCCACTACTCCTGAGGCACTGCTCACACTTGAGCACAGACTTGCTGGTGCATGAGCTACATCTTTATACAGGCGAACCTCTTTGTTTCAAGGGACCAGCAAAAAAATATTCAACTTCAATTCAACTTGGGGGCGGGGGTATTTGACTGAGGAAGGTTTGAGTTATTGAGGTTCAACTGTAGTTGAACCTCTCTAAGTTGAATTTCAAGGGTCCAGCAACAAGAAAAAAGACTTGGGGAGGTTTTGAGTTAGGGAAACAAGCATTTTTCATGTGGTAAAATTGTTTTGAATTGAGCTGTAATACAAAGCCCTTTTGTTCTGGGAAAAATAAAAAAAATTACTCAAAATTGTAAATTGTGATATTCTGAGGCTCACATTACTTCTTAAATGAGTTGAAAGTATGCTGAACTTGAAGGCAGGGCTTATTTGCCCAATTAAGTCTCTCGCCTCCTTTTAAAACAAATCAATTTCCATTTTTATTGCTTTTTTTCTTTCTGATGTCAAGAAATTAAAAGACAACAGTCCACAGAAAATTTGACTTATGGAGGTTTGAGAGGAAAAGCATTTTACTTAGGGAGGTTTTTAATGCATTATTTTTAAGGGGATTCAGGCAGGACTGGAAAAAAAGTTTTGACCTAGGGGGAGGTTTGAGTTATTGAGGTTCAACTGTAGTTGAACCTCTCTAAGTTGTATTTCAAGGGTCCAGCAGCAACAAACAAGACTTGGGGAGGGTTTTGAGTTAAGGAACAAGCATTTTTCATGTGGTAAAATCGTAGAATTGCTGAAAATTGTAAATGGTGATATTCTGGGCCTTGAATTGCTTCATTGAATGAGTTGACAGGATACTGCACTTGGATCCAGAAGTTCACTTGCCCAATTAGTTTTCCACTTCCTTTAAAAACACATCAAGTTACTTATTGCTTTTCTCTTTCCTGTGTAAAAAAAAATAGCAGTAAAACGGCCTCAAAACTTCGACTTACAGTACCGAGGCTTTAGAGTTTAGAGGAAAAGCCTTTGTCCTGGAGTTGTATTCAATGCATTGTTTTGAAGGGCATCAGATGCGGACTTGACGAAACTTTGACTTGTAGAGATATTTGACTGAGAGGGGTTCAACTTATTGAGATTCATCTATACATTTTAGGCTTTTTTCTTTTTTTTCTTTTTGCCTCAGAGATGGAAACATCGATTGCAAGGCAAGGCTGTCGAGTTATGTTGTCAGCCCTGATTACCGGCCATTTTTGACGCACTGTATGCACTTATAAGCAGGGCTGGTGTCTTCGTAGTGCTACTGTAGACGCCATGGATTATTGGATGCGCCTCAAAATTTTTTTTTCAGTTTATACAATTTATCACGAAAATTCATCGAGTGTATTCGTTTCATGATTCTTTCCAAGCGGAACCCTGGTGAAAGTCTAATAATGGCCCCGTGTCTTCGTTCGAAAAACAAAATAAAATAAAATCAAAATCGTACTGTACTGGTACCGCATTTAAAAAAAAAATACAGACGAGATTCGACTGCATTTGCTGACGAATGTAGTGCACGCAGCCACTGATTTCTGCCTCCCTCGGGGCTCAGGCCAAGACGCCTCCCATTATTTCCATTTCTTTTCTCCCCTTTTTTTCTGGCGCGTTTGTTGTCCCCGTGTGCAGATAGCGAATTTGTCTCGGGTCCCCGAGAAGAAAACGTGTCCAATTCCCGGATGTTGAGAGACAGGATGGTGGGGGAAAAAGTTCCGAGGAAGAGAAGAAGAGTGCAGGGTTTGGGGGAGAAAATCAGTGGAGAGAAGATGTGGGGAAAAGCAAAACACAACCCAAAAAAAAAAAAAAAAAACTTCCCGACGGAACTCCGGGAGTCCTGCATATTTTTACTGTCCCATGGCGATCTTCCCCCCGGGCCGGTCGTCTTTCGTCGTTGTCGTCATGAAAACCACTGCTTCATTCCGCACGATCTGCGCCTTTGTGTCGTGATTGAAAAGTTTCCGTGGTTTTCGGAAGAATAAGAGACGTGGCCCAGGTTTCAGCATGGGAGGGGTACTAAAAATGCGCCGGGGCTCACAAGCCAGCCTCTATCCCCCTCTGTCGGAATTTGGTTTCTTCTCGGAAACCCGGCGGCAAGACCGGGTTCCGAAATTCCCCTGGCGGCCCGGGAGGAATTGATCCTCGAGCCAGGTTGAAAAATTGGGGATCCGGAAAGAAAACAGGAAATGCCGGTACTGCGGGTGGGAGCATTCATGGCCCGTTCGGGAGTAGGCAAAAATATATACAGTACATATAATATATATATATTCGAAGGAAGCCAGGAATCGTAGAACCATTTCCCCTTTCCTAGCTTCCGAATGTTGTTCTTTTTTCTTTCTTTTTTATTAGAATTTTTCACTGCTTTGTCGGAGTTCTGAGTTAGGGGTTCCGGGCAGCGCTCATCTTTCATCAGACGAAATCAACAACGGGTTCTTATTTGCATACCCGAAAGCATGCATTGCATAGAGAGAGACAACCAGCCATCAATATACAGTACAGACCTTCCACAAACTCACGGACGACCTGTTGAATTTTGAGTACACGGTGTACCTATTCCTTCATGTGCTTACTGTTTTTTTTTTTTTTTTACTTCGGTTTTCCGTGGCATACTGATCGGGAGATCTGAATTTATTGTTCTTTGGATGCGTCAGGTCGAATAAAAAACGAAATGATACGAAATGCTTTCTAAAGAAAATTATGTGCATTAATTGAAAAGGATAAAAGAAAAAACTTGTCGCGATTTACGTTGAAGTGTGGAACACATTTCAATGCTTCAATGTCCTACAAGATGAATTGCTGGATTTTCTGATGAAAAATCATTGAACATAATTTGCCAAAAATCCTGCAGCAAGTTTCATCGAAAAGTCAGAACCATAGTTTGAACTATTTTGAAATGACTTCTTGTTGATCAGCAAAGGAAAAACTGTAAAATTAGTTCTTCGAACGGGTTTTCCATAAAATTTTTAAGAAATCGCATGCAGAAAATTTAACGCATTTAAGTTGAATCTCCGATTTTACGCCCAAAACGGAATCCATGAATATTCTCTTTCGAAATTAAACAGATCTTATATTTTTTGAAACAGGCTTTGACCTGACAATGGTAAATAATTTCCATTATGAAGTCACGCCTCATTGCTTGTCGAATCGTCACGTGAACTACATGAATTTATTTTCCAAGTCGAATAAAAACTTTCAGAGAAACCATAACCATACTTGAATCACGTAGACGAAATGCGTCCGCATTTGGACAAATCGTATTATCGCATTGTTGTGCAATTTTTTTATATTTCATCCGTAATGAAAACTTTAAAGTGCTTGCTTGAGTGCTCGTAAAATCGTGCGCAGAGGTACAATCGCTCGAAAAAATAACTCACATCCTTCTTCACACAAAAAAAAAGTATTTCCGAAGGTTCTTTCGAGCAAAATTTTGCAAATCCATGAAGTCCAGTACCCACTCCATCCCCTGAAGTAAGAAGTTTGTGCAAGGGAAAAATTCAGAGAACACGGGTCAAAGCAATTTTGACGAAATTGTTCTGCTGCACCGAGTCCAGTGATATAATGACTTGCACATTAAACAAAAAATACGACGTAATAACAGTTCACTAATTTTTAAACTCCTTTTTTTTTCGTGAGCAAACGAATCATCGGTCTCGTCAACGCTTAAATAAACCTCGATATGACTGAATTGGTTGAATGAAGGTCCATGGTTTTGCAACTTCGTAATACTGTACTGTGCATCTATGGTTTGGCAAATTTTTAATACTGTACTGTACTGTAGTACAGTACATTACTACGAAGTTGCAATACCATGGACCCTGCACGTCATGAAATGTCCTCTCCTCCGTTCACCATTCTCGAATCAAGTGGGAAAACCGAATGCTTTGCTTTATGCACGAAAATTCGAAAAAAAGTATTATTTTCCTGCTGGGTTAGGTTTAATGCTTTCGCAAAAATTCTCCAATAATGGGCAGTGGAATCTTTGTTGCTGATTCTGAGGGAGGAAAGGTGCGTTTTGAAGGGGTGGCTGGAATAACGTGTCAGGCCCAACCTGATGGTCAGACGCAAATAATCTCGTTGCAAATTAAAGTCATTGCGTAATATGGTCATTGGGAATAACCTTGCCTTTATATATTGCCAAAGATCTTGGGACTGCAGGAATTTTTGGTTGTACGAGGTTGGTTCAGTTGTGAAGTGCCAGAAGATTCTTTTTAAAAGTTTGTTCCAGGAGAGGCTTGACAACAATAATCAAGTGCTGGAATGACAACGTTAGTCCAACATCCGCTTTTAAGGCACTGATGAGGAATAGATTTCACTGGGCAGATTTTCTTCCAATGAAGCAAGCAAATGTATCTGTTAGCAGCATAGTACTGTATTCCAGGGAATTAATCACGGCTTAATTTCCGTGTCAAGGATTACATTTAAAGCTGGGTTTGAAAATGCTGCTGGGGCTTATTCATTGCTTACGTTTTCTTTTCAGGGAAACATTTCGAAGGCTTGTCCCATTTTAGTGCGACCTTGGTTATTTATCTATTAGGCATGGCTGTAATCAAATATAATGTATAATATCCATGATGTTGCAACATTCCGAGATTTCTGAGGGTTTACAATTTCTTTTTAATTACTGCATGATGATGAGTGGAAACTTGACAGTTATTGCCGGAGTTCTTCACCCATGTCATAGGGTTCAGGCTAGATTGAATATTCAATTTATACCCAGATTTACTCAAGTACTGTACCACACACCCTCAAGTAAGGCATGCACCACAGCTTTTAGTAAATTTTTAAAATAAAATTATCTCCATTAGTGAGACGCATACACCATTGTAGTGAGTCTAGAACTGCAAGTTTTCAACAACAAATTCGACCCAAATTTGCATTTATTTATGATTTAATGATTAATTTAATTAATTTTCAAGTATTTCCATTGCAGAAAGTTCTTCCATTGAAATTGGTAAGAAAAATCCATTAAAGAATCAAATATGGGCACTTCTCTTATATTTCTACAAATTAAAAAAAAATATACCCATCTATCATCCGCACACTTTTCCCCTCAATTTTGAGTAAAAAAAGGCGCTTGATTTTATACCATCGTTATTTTATCTACTATATTTAAAAATAATGAGCAGTGCTGGTTTACCTTTGGATAGCAAAGGATTCCTGGCAATCCTGCAGCAAAGTCAGGATTTTTTCAGGAGATGGCGCATTTCAGTTTGACCAAACGTCACTGAAATGTGCCCAGGTTGGGAAGGTCTATAAGTTGGGGAAAATCCAGGAAGGGTGAATCCTTTTGTATTCCAAAATTTCGAATGCTAATCCTATACAAGGAATTCCTGAAAAAAGCCACCGAATGAGGAATTTTTTTTAGTCACATTTTTCTGCAGGATTATAAAAAAAATATTGGACTTATTCTCAACTTAGGCCTTGGTGCAAAAATGGAATTTTTCCATTGTCAGTGATCATGGGCAAAAAATAGCAGAAAAGTATCCCAACATTGCAGTTCAAGGGTTAGAGCATCAATAAAAATTCAAATTTTAGCAGGCGTGGAGAATTATACTGGTATACTTGAAATATATGGCTATTTATATTTCGAAATACCCAAGTGTTGTCGGGACGACGGTCTGGATCTCCGTGGTCTTGTCATCGTGAACTATTGCAAGCTGAAGCAGCGCTTTCAGCACCATTGTTTCCCTGATGAAAAATTGGCTTGGAGCACGGGCCGCTATCTCGGAGGCGCCTTTTCTTGTCCATCATTTCAGGGACCGTGCCAAACGTCTGTCATCGCCATGCTTTCTCTCCAGGAAATTTCCCTCTTTCTCGAGAGCCTCGCAACATTCGCCAATGAAGTGCGAGGCGAAGTCGCGGCCAATGAAATGCATTTTCGGGGATCTTTCTTCTTAGCAGAACTGGAAATATAGTTCTTTCTTTCTTTTTTTTCTCCGCGAACATTAAGTCGATTACCAATTTTTTTATACGTTTATAATACATGCCCACTCAGAAATATTCATCAAGTCAATTACGTGTAGCTGAATCTTGATTCTCTCGCTTGAATGACCGGTTGCCTGGGCATCGGGAAAAAAGAAAAATCGCGGATATGCACTCCAGCTTTTAAAATAATTGAGATAGGAAATTTATTTTGAAGCCAATCTGACACGATGCAACCGACATCTTTGCGAATTTGAAAAGCATAACATTTCCTGGATGTCATGAAATTTTCTGTAAATCATATCGAAATGACCGCTTGTTTGCCTCTACGTTTTCTCCCCCAATAATGTAATCATTCATCTGTGCCATTTTCTCGGCGTTTTTCATCGTATGCTGATCTTAAGTTTCGATTACCGGAATTTAAACGTAAAATTAAAGCGGATTTTTAAAAGGAAAGTGAATCATCATCAAGGCAGGTTTTTTTCACATCGATGGAGCTGCAAATTGTGCGCAGAATTGAAGTTCGTGTGATTGAGACCATGCTATAATTTCACCATTCGATCACATTAACCACATGCATTGGCCAAATATGTCTCACTGCTATTTCCTAACGCCTCTGTTCATGATTGATTGGATATGGAGTTTCAAAAGCGTCCAGTTTTATAAATGAAAACCATGGAATATAGTAGTTATTTGCTTCCTGAATTTCATTAATTTTTTACGAAACTGATGGTATTTCAGATGGCTAAAAATTTTCGAGCCTTCTTAAAATGCAGTCATTCATGACGATTTCTGGGCAAATTTTCTTCGCGTTGCCATCAAATGATAGGTTCCACGTATTTTCTCAATAGCATCTTCTCTGTAGTCAAATGCTAAGATATGAGCAAAGGCAACTTTAAGTCTTCGAAATAACCGAAAAAAATCTGGTGATTTTGCATTAACTGAATTACTCATTCCATCAGTCTTGAAAGATTCATTTACGAATACGATAGCAAGAGTATCGGGTTTCTCATGAATTAAAAAAAAAAAAAGAATGCTAAATATTAATTTCTCACACCGCGAAAACGGTTCATGATTCCAAGCATTCCTTGCCCACTTGCATCAGCCCCTATCATAGCAAGAAGGAAAACAGTTTGTTGAAGGAAAAGTACTTTCGTCTTCACATCATCTGGGGATAGACATTGTTATCGATCCAGAAAAAGCATTGTCCTAGAAAAATAATCATGCGGGGATTCCCTATTTTTCACAATGGTTGCTTTCATATCCTTCTTCAAACATCCGCTGTGGATGATCGATTGTCGTGATCACCAGACCCGGTCTGGCTCTTTTAGATGCACGAGGTTCTTCGAGAAAGTTGGACGAACCCGGGACAAAAGCAGCTGCAACATGTTCATGCTTAATGATTCGGAAGTAACGTAACCATGAAGAATTTTGCTCCGTCGTCTGGTGGATGCCTTCAAAAAAGGGAAAATAGTAATAAATTAAGTTTAAAATTCTCAAGAGCTTCCACTTTATTCCCTTCGGTATTTTCCAGCCATCATGTTATCAGGCGCAAGCAAGTGTCGCGGAATAATGGTATATAGGCAAACTTTTCAATCAACATCATGTTCCGGGATTCCATTTTTTTAGGAATACTATTTTTAGCATCAAGATGAATTGTACAAAAGTCGCAATCCGTTGAGACTGGTCGCAGTAAAAAATTAAATCGGCGAAGGACTCGAATATGATTTCACAGGTCGAAACAGTCGATGGCATTTGTTGCGGAATAACTTACCGCAGCATAAAGTTTTAGAAAAGAGCAATGGGTCTACAAGTAGAAAAAAGTACCGTAATCTAAATAAGACTCACAATCAGCCTGGGACAAGGCCGGAAATCCTAGACGGATTTCTAGTTAAAAGTGTTTGATTTTGCATTTTGAATTGTCCCAATAAAAGCTTAAAAAATATTTGAAGTAAAGAGAAAATGTGCAACACTTCAATAAATAATATCAACTCAGCAAAACTGTTTGAGCAAAAATTAACACACTTTTCACACCAAAGTTTCGATTGCAAATGCTTCGTTCTTCGCTGGACGAAGGAAGGAAGGGAGCGATTTCAATGTTTTCTAGGTTTCATTGTTTCAGGCGAGTTGTTTTCCTATTGATAAGCGGTCTTTTTAAGTTTGGTGAAATTGTGTGGTTTTCTGAATACGTCCGGTGGTTTTTTTTTTTTTTTTTACTGGTTTTTATAGACAAGATTTTTTGGTGTGCATGCGTAATTTCCCAAAAGCTTTCTATAGCCCCTTGATTGATCACCTCGAAGGTGATTTCAGTTCTAAGAAAATTGGAATCGGGCCTTTTGAAATTTGACGACATAAAAAATACGTCACGATGGAGGACTTTCGCATACTACAAATAATATTTGCACCACGTTTTAAATTCCAAACCCCGTTTCGTTTTTGTGAATCGACTGCAATGTATTTTGAACTCTGTTCTATAATGCTTTGCTTGACGGCGCGTTGTATAATAGAGAACTCATTCGCCTAATCATATTTTGCTCCATTCTATTTTGCTTGCGCGAAAAAAAAACATGAACTCCTTTGCATCTTACACATTTCAAGGCATTCGAAATCAGATGAAAAAGTGCGATAGACGATTGACACGGAAAACAAAAAACAAAAAATCAACAAGCGTGTGACAGCTGCATTACATTTCTCATTCAAGTGTGTGATTCAGGAGTTCCTTGATACATGACGAAGCTCGATAGGCGAATTAATTCAAAAGTGTCGACAAAACTTTTCATCCGGTTTCCAGTTATTTCTTCCCCAAGTAATCTCATCAGACAATTACATGATGGTCTAGGACAATATCAAATGAGAATAGTAATGTAAGTGAAACGATGGGATTTATAAAGATCCATTGTCTCCCAGCAGGAATAAGGGCATGCTCATCTTTAGTTGTATTAGTGCTCATTTTCGTGGGGGTTGTACTCTGGGTTCATGTCATTTCCCCTCATTCATTTGTCAGTACCGATTCATTGAACGACTATCAACGCTCTTTCTTCAGTTCTATGCTCATTTTTTTTTTGTATAAAGAATGAAATTGCAGTACAAATTCATTTTATCTCGGATGCTGATGAACCAGGCGGCTGATATACTTGGCTATTTTAATTGGAACCAATGTATGTGTCGCAGATTATTTTTTCAAGGCTTCAAAATTCGCCGATTGGTTTAGATAACATTTTCGTGTCATTTTCATTACATTTTTTTTTTCCCCCCGAATGTTTATAATTACTCACCACTTTCGAGTAACCTTGATATTCGGATTTCGGGGCAAAGATATCCGGTAAGGCTGGATTATCAGAGTTCTCAGGCAGTATATGAGCAGATTGACTGAAATCTCTGCAGGGTGATCCCATGATACCCGCGATCTCATTTTCTCGCGTATGTTGCGGAACGCAATCAGTCATTTTTTCTCCGCGAACATTAAGTCGATTACCAATTTTTTTATACGTTTATAATACATGCCCACTCAGAAATATTCATCAAGTCAATTACGTGTAGCTGAATCTTGATTCTCTCGCTTGAATGACCGGGTTGCTTGGGCGCCGGGCAAAAACAAAAATCGCGGATATGCAATCCAACTTTGAACATAATTGAGAGAGGAAATTTATCTTGAAGCCAATCTGACGCGATGTAACCGACATTTTTGCGAATTTGAAAAGCATAACATTTCCTGGATGTCATGAAAATTTTCTGTATCATATCGAAATGACCGCTTGTTTGCCTCTACGTTTTCTCCCCCTATAATGTAATCATTCATCTGTGCCATTTTCTCGGCGTTTTTCATCGTATGCTGATCTTAAGTTTCGATTACCGAAATTTAAACGTAAAATTAAAGCGGATTTTTAAAAGGAAAGTGAATCATCATCAAGGCAGGTTTTTTTCACATCGATGGAGCTGCAAATTGTGCGCAGAATTGAAGTTTGTGTGATTGATACCATGCTATAATTTCACCATTCACATTAACCACATGCATTGGCCAAATATGTCTCCCTTCTATTTCCTAATGCCTCTGTTCATGATTAATTGGATATGGAGTTCCAAAAGTGTCCAGTTTTATAAATAATAACCATGGAATATAGTAATTTGCTTGCTGAATATCATTAAATTTTTACGAAACTGATGGTATTTCAGATGGCTAAAAATTTTCGAGCCTTCTTAAAATGCAGTCATTCATGACGATTTCTGGGCAAATTTTCTTCGCGTTGCCATCAAATGATAGGTTCCACGTATTTTCTCAATAGCATCTTCTCTGTAGTCAAATGCTAAGATATGAGCAAAGGCAACTTCAAGTCTTCGAAATAACCGAAAAAAATCTGGTGATTTTGCATTAACTCAATTACTCATTCCATCAGTCTTGAAAGATTCATTTACGAATACGATAGCAAGAGTATCGGGTTTCTCATGAATAAAAACAAAAGAATGCTAAATATTCATTTCTCACACCGCGAAAACGGTTCATGATTCCAAGCATTCCTTGCCCACTTGTATCAGCCCCTATCATAGCAAGAAGGAAAACAGTTTGTTGAAGGAAAAGTACTTTCGTCTTCGCATCATCTGGGGATAGACATTGTTATCGATCCAGAAAAAGCATTGTCCTAGAAAAATAATCATGCGGGGATTCCCTATTTTTCACAACGGTTGCTTTCATATCCTTCATCAAACATCCGCTGTGGATGATCGATTGTCGTGATCACCAGACCCGGTCTGGCTCTTTTAGATGCACGAGGTTCTTCGAGAAAGTTGGACGAACCCGGGACAAAAGCAGCTGCAACATGTTCATGCTTAATGATTCGGAAGTAACGTAACCATGAAGAATTTTGCTCCGTCGTCTGGTGGATGCCTTCAAAAAAGGGAAAAGAGTAATAAATTAAGTTTAAAACCCTCGATGTAGCTTCCACTTTATTCCCTTCAGTATTTTCCAGCCATCATGTTATCAGGCGCAAGCAAGTGTCGCGGAATAATGGTATATATAGGCAAACTTTTCAATCAACATCTTGTTCAGGGATTCCATTTTTTTTAGGAATATTATTTGTTAACATCACGATGAATTGTACGAGAGTCGCAATCCGTTCTGATTGGTTGTAGTAAAAATTAAATTGGCGAAGGACTCGAATATGATTTCACTGGTCGAAACAGTCGATCGGTTTTGTTGCGGAATAACTTACCGCAGCATAAAGCTTTTGATAAAAGAACAATGGATCTAAAAATTGAAAAAGTAATCTAAAATAAAATTCTCTATCAGCCTGGGACAAGGCTGGAAATCCTAGACGGATTTCTAGTTAAAAGTGTTTGATTTTGCATTTTGAATTATCCCAATAAAATATTAGAGAATATTTGAAGTAAAGACAAAGTGTGCAATGCTTCAACAAATAATAACAACTCAGCAAAACTCTTCGAGCAAAAATGAAACACACTTTTCACACCAAAGTTTCGATTGCAAATGCTTCGTTCGTCGCTGGACGAAGGAAGGAAGGGAGCGATTTCAATGTTTTCTAGGTTTCATTGTTTCAGGCGAGTTGTTTTCCTATTGATAAGCGGTCTTTTTAAGTTTGGTGAAATTGTGTGGTTTTCTGAATACGTCCGGTGGTTTTTTTTTTTTTTTTTTACTGGTTTTTATAGACAAGATTTTTTGGTGTGCATGCGTAATTTCCCAAAAGCTTTATATAGCCCCTTGATTGATCACCTTGAAGGTGCTTTCAGTTCTAAGAAAATTGGAATCGGGCCTTTTGAAATTTGACGACATAAGAAATACGTCACGATGGAGGACTTTCGCATACTACAAATAATATTTGCACCACGTTTTAAATTCCAAACCCCGTTTCGTTATTGTGAATCGACTGCAATGTATTTTTAACCATGTTCTATAATGCTTTGCTTGACGGCGCGTTGTATAATGGAGAACTCATTCGCCTAATCATATTTTGCTCCATTCTATTTTGCTTGCGCGAAAAAAAACATGAACTCCTTTGCATCTTACACATTTCAAGGCATTCGAAATCAGATGAAAAAGTGTGATAGACGATTGGCACGGAAAACAAAAAACCAAAAAATCCACAAGCCTGTGACAGCTGCATTACATTTCTCATTCAAGCGTGTGAATCAAGAGTTCCTTGATACATGACGAAGCTCGTTAGGCGAATTAATTCACAAGTGTCGACAAAACTTTTCATCAAGTTTCCAGTTATTCCTTCCCCAAGTAATCTCATCAGACAATTACATGATGGTCTGGGACAATATCAAATGAGAATAGTAATGTAAGTGAAACGAGGGGATTTATAAAGATCCATTGTCTCCCAGCAGGAATAAGGACATGCTCATCTTTAGTTGTATTAGTGCTCATTTTCGTGGGGGTTGTACTCTGGGTTCATGTCATTTCCCCTCATTCATTTGTCAGTACCGATTCATTGAACGACTATCATAGCTCCTTCTTCAGTTCTATGCTCATTTTTTTGTATAAAAAATGAAATTGCAGTACTAATTCATTTTATCTCGGATGCTGATGAACCAGGTGGCTGATATACTTGGCTATTTTAATTGGAACCATTGTATGTGTCGCATTTTACTTTTCGAAGCCTTCAAAATTCGCCGATTGGTTTAGATAACATTTTCGTGTCATTTTCATTAAATTTTTTTTTTACTCGCTGAATGTTCATAATTACTCACCACTTTCGAGTAACCTTGATATTCGGATTCCGGGGCAAAGACTAGGCCATTCCGACCTAATAGTCTCAAGAGTCCGTCATATACTCGTCTAACTGACTTTAGAGACGTCCCACTAGGGTACTATGGGCGCTAGAGTAAAAGAGCGCATACAACGCCTTGCGTTAGTCAGTGCTTTCAAGTGCCGAATCACTGCAGAGCAAGGCATTTTCTGATGAAACCAGTACCTTATTCATCAACTCTCGAACCGACTGAGAATTTCTAATCAAGGATGGGAAGGTATTTCCGCGAGGCTCTTCGCTACTTGAGGTCTGCTAGGAGAGGAAAAAAAATAAAGACAAGAGGGTCAAAAAGCAAGGAGGCATTTAATAGGACCAAGGGTTTACCAAGAAGTGTGGGACAGAGCGTTTAAAGCCGGTGAGATTATAAATTAAATGCTTTTTTGAATATATTCGCCTGTATTTTTCGCGACGATAGCTTCAGTCATGTCCATTCAGTATTTTTATTATACGAGGGTTTTAACAAAAGTTCTCGGAATAGAAATTAAAATGGCGCACAATAGAGCTGAAAAAAATTATTCTTTAGTGAAAACATATTCTTTAGCACACACAAAAAATCGGCCCAGAATATTTTTTTTCAGCTCTATTGTGCACCATTTTAATTCGTATTCCGAGAACTTTTGTTAAAGCCCTCGTATGTTCGAAATTATTTTACAATACATAAAAAGCGCTAAGCTTCTAATCGTCTCCTATAAACTCTTGAGTACGAGCTGTATATCTTTTAAAACGTAGTATAGCCAACGAGCGTTTCTTGGAATCTACGCGAGAACCAAACACGATAAATTAGAAAACTGAGATTCTTCCCGTGAAAAAACGTTTTAAATCACTCGTATTCTAGCGTTACTGAAACATATGAATGTCCCAAAACAAAAACGAATTTGAAGGTAATATTGAAAATAATCATGTAAAAATGAGAGAAGCGGATTGGAGTATCGTTGACTTTACGACGGGAAATATTCCTAAAGTTTGGAGCCAGTTTGTTTGGAATACACAGTCCGTGATCCTGAATTTTATTCAAAATCCTCACAAAGATATTGTAGGGGATTTACATAAAACCATCAGAAAGCAGTAAACATCAACTTCGCTTAGTTTGCCTTCTTTTGCATACTAGCATAAAAACCGAAACCCTAAAAGTTTCGGTATGAAAAACTAGAAAAGGAATAATTTGGGCAGTTATTTTTTTTCAATTTCATCTTTGTTAAAGGCTTTTGGGATTTTGGGAAATGTACCTGAATCTTATAAAAAAAAACGAATACTGTGCCGTGTTTTGTCTCGAATTTGATTCCAAGGTTTCAACCTTTGGTAAATATAAAACGTGACCTGTCCTAAAGATAATAAAAATCTTTCAATTTCAATAGGAATTTTCATTTCTATATCAAATTCGTGTCCAGCATCCGCGAAATTCCGAATTCGAAGGAGGTCAAAAAACGTAGCGAACCGTACATCAAAACAAAGACACATATACACATAGCCTTCACTAACGCAAAAAGGAACTTGACATCTTGGCGCGAATTCAGTCGGAAACGGAATCTCTTTTTCCATTTCACCCAAGAGAGGGCAAATTTTTGAATTTACTCATATACGTTCAAATGAGATGAAAGAAAAATGTAGCCCTGCAACAGGACACGTAAGAAGCTTGTTAGCGTCGTCTCACTTCCAGTTCCGACAGACTAATATGGGTGTCTAACTTAAACCTCTAAAGCAGTCCGAGTTACGCCTAATGTGATCCACGTTAAATCAAGCCTTGTGCATCAAGAGCAAGGCTAGCGAAGAGGAGAGCATAATTTGGGCATTTCCAAAAGTCTTTTCATATCTCCTCAAACGATCGCTAGCATTCATTCTTGGCATATGCATATAACCTTTTCTCATCAGTTCATGTTATTCTGAAGAACGCGCGTTTTCCCCCGATTTAATAATTACGGAGATTGGCAACAAAAAAGTAAAAATAAAATGTTCCTCTTCATAAATTGAAGAAATCGCCCGGGCTTCTGCAGTCTTTTAAAAAAAACTGCAATTCGTGGTAAAGTTTGTTCTTTAAAATAAATGAAAAAAGGTTGAAGACCCACGTCGGAGACATCCGACTCGTGAAAAGTAATACTTTCTTACTTCTGAAAAGGGGTAGTTATTTTTTTCAATATATTGAAAATTGAATTGCATTTGATGATTAGCGTCAATCCTGGAACCTCGTATTCTTCCAAAGAGGCTCATAGTTCAATATTTTCCCAATATAATTATAACTTTTTACGCAAAAAATTTGTTTACAAATTCTGACTCTGCCATTATTCGACGTATTGCGTGTTGTACCGAATTTCTAGGGATTTTTCAAGAGTTCCTTCGGTTTCGTTTGTTCGTTTCAGCAGTATTGAATAGATTTGCTAATTTTCATGGAATCATTTTTGTTGTTTCACAGGGTCTAGATCACAGGTCAAATTTAATTTGTGCTTTTGGTTGATACCAGCCAAAATTCTCCACCTGGTCTTCGAAAAGTTCGGTGTCCTTATATTGCTCTTTTAAATCTCCATAATGTGTACTCGCAATCAGGTTGCGATTCATACTCAGATAAATACGAAAAACGGCAGGGCTGTTGAACGTTTTTCGTGGGAATGACTCCGTATTCAGTTGAATTTCGGCAGATAATTTTGAATGAAAAAGGGGGGCGCGACATTTTTTTTTTTAATAAAATGAAATGAATTTGATGATAGCCGAATATGTTGTGCACATTTCGCCCCAGGGTGTGTTATACTGAGGTAAATTTTGCGTTATCTTAATTAGCCGGTAATTTTCTTCACGTTAGAGAACTTTGAAAATAACCTCGCACCAGCTGGAAGACATGGAATTCTCCTCAGGAATCAAGCGCCTAGGCAACGTGCAGTTACAACGGGGTATAACCAGAGAAGTAAAAAAAATGGAAGAAGAAAAAAATGAGACGATATCTGGCTCATATTCTTCTTCAGGCGGGGTTGGAAGATGGGACAAGGCAACGGCAGAATCATACCCCAGTGTCTACAAGAACGGAAACGAAACTAATCCGAGCCGACGTGCAATTTATGAAACCCCGTGCGTCACTTCGGAACGAATTTGACGCGCGCCTCATGAAAACGCATTTCCTTTTCTATTTATTTATTTTTTATTTCTGTTCGGTCTTCTCTTCGACTCTTTCTTACTTATTTTCTTGCTTCTTGCTGTTCTTTCCTCTCTCTCTTTTTTTTTTTGCTGGATTGTAGCGTGTCTCATCGTCAACGCAGCGAGCCGACGAGTGGATGAGGCGTGGAANGGACGTTGTCCTGTGCATTCTTCGAACAATCGCAGCAGAGTGAAGGTCAAGGCTGTCTGATTATACCCACAGATTGAATTTGGAGATTTCGTCAGGCTCAATGCGGATTACACTAGGTGCAATTTAGGAGCCTTGTGCATCAAGAGCGAGGCTGGCGAAGAGGAGAGCATAATTTGGGCATTTCCAAAAGTCTTTTCATATCTCCTCGAACGCTCGCTAGCATCCATTCTTGGCATATGCATAACCTTTTTCTCATCAGTTAATCTCATTCTGAAGAACGTGCGTTTTTCCCCGGATTTAACAATTACGGAGATTGGCAACAAAAAAGTAAAAATAAAATGCCTCCTTTTCATAAATCGAAGAAATCGCCCCGGCTTCTGCAGTCTTGTAAAAAAAACTGCAATTCGTGGTAAAGTTCGTTCGTTAAAAATAAATGAAAAGATGTTGGAGACTCACGTCGGAGACATCCGACTCGTGAAAAGTAATACTTTCTTACTTCTGAAAAGGGGTAGTTATTTTGTCAAAAGATTGAAAATTGTATTGTATTTGATGATTAGCGTCAATCCTGGAACCTCGTATTCTTCCAAAGAGGCTCATATTTCAATATTGTCCCAATAACTCTAACTTTTTACCCAAAAAATTTGTTTAAAAATTCTGACTCTGCTATTATTCGACGTATTGCGTGATGCAACGAATTTCCAGGGATTTTTCAAGAGTTCCTTCTGTTTTGTTTGCTCATTTCAGCAGTATTGAATAGATTTTGCTGATTATCATGGAATCCTCAAATCATTTTTGTAGTTTCACGAAGTCTAGACCACAGGTCAAATTTAATTTGTGCTTGCAGTTGATACTAGCCAAAATTCTCCACCCCTGGTCTTCGAAAAGTTCGGTGATGTCCATATATTGCTCTTTTAAATATCCATATTGTGTACTCGAAATCAGGTTGTGATTCATAATCAGGTAAAGACGAAAAGCGGCAGGGCCGTTGAATGTTTTTTGCGGGAATGACTCCGTATTCAGTTGAATTTCGGCAGATAATTTTGAATAAAAAAGGGGCGCGACATTTTTTGAAAATAAAATGAAATGAATTTGATGGTTGCCGAATATGTTGTGCACATTTCTCCCCGGGGTGAGTTATACTGAGGTAAATTTTGCGTTATCTTAATTAGCCGGTAATTTTCTCCCCGTTAGAGAACTTTGAAAATAACCTCGCACCAGCTGGAAGACATGGAATTCTCCTCAGGAATCAAGCGCCTATAGGCAACGTGCAGTTACAACGGGGTATAACCAGAGAAGAAAAAAAATGGAAGAAGAAAAAAATGAGACGATATCTGGCTCATATTCTTCTTCAGGCGGGGTTGGAAGATGGGACAAGGCAACGGCAGAATCATACCCCAGTGTCTACAAGAACGGAAACGAAACTAATCCGAGCCGACGTGCAATTTATGAAACCCCGTGCGTCACTTCGGAACGAATTTGACGCGCGCCTCATGAAAACGCATTTCCTTTTTATTTATTTTTTATATTTGTTGGGTCTTCTCTTTGACTCTTTCTTACTTATTTTCTTGCTTTTTGCTGTTCTTTCTTCTCTCTTTTTTTTTTTTTGCTGGGTTGTAGCGTGTCTCATCGTCAACGCAGCGAGCCGACGAGTGGATGAGGCGTGGAACAGTCGCGCGGAATGCGGGACCAAGGCGAATGTTCGGGGACCTCGCAAATTGACAGCACAAGTGCGAGCTGCTCCTGGGGGTCGAAGGTGCGACGTACGAAGGGTAGTACGGACTGACTGCATGAGAGGTTGCACCGGGTATTTCCGAAAGTCAGGGGATGAGGACCTTTTCAAAAATTCCCGAGGCTGCTATTCTCGTCCCTCGTGTCATGCGAGGTGACTTATATATTGAGAAAAGGGAATAGGGCGAAAATTGGAAATGAGGCCTGGTGCTGAATTCTGGTTGACTGGGTTTGTGCCTCCGGAGTATTGGTGCTGCTCAACACGGCTACTGCAAATAAACAATGTCCATGTTGCCTTTTGACTAGCTATATAGGCTAAAATAAATATGCGATGCATTGATGCACAAGTATGGGACAATCTTACATTTCAAAGAGGTCCCCTTGCAATTAATTTGTCATTAAATTCTAATTATTTCAATCTTTATCGAATGATCCAATCCAACGCATACAGCTAAATTCTTTATACTCTATAATGGACCTCGCTTAGGTAAACCTCCTCCAGTCAAAACCTCTCCTAAATCTAATTCCTCCACGAATCTATGATCAAATTCTTCAAGATCACTAGAGACTTAGTGAACCTCTCTGACTAAAAATTGTTTGGGTTGACTTTTCCATAAACAAATTTTACGGACCTTTGTTTAATTGATGTTGAGCGAAACTGTAGAAAACCTGTTGCGGAAAACCAAGAAAACAAATAAAAAATTATGTGTTTAACAAGTTCTACAAGACATTATACAACTTTCTGCAGGTAAGAAATATATGAGCAATAAATAATTTCGATAGAAAACATCTGAAATAATTTGCACAAATTAGGCTAAACATTTCCTAATTCTAAATCCCAAAAGGTGAGGGCTGGATACAATAACGATGTGTGAGAAATAATGTCACAACCACTATGAACACGTCACGATTCATCGAATAATTTCAACTCCTATATGACTGGGCTTTTTAATCACGCTTTCTCGTATGCGGTATATGGAATAACCAGAAAAATATGACGCTAATCAAATTCTCCAGTACAACCGCCGGCTCATTTTTCCATCTGGTTTAAAGAATCCAGTACATTAGATTAACAAATTAATCTATGCCATGTATACATTAAGATGCATAAAAAGAGCGACAGCAAACCAATTAGGTAACATATACAATGCAGCATATAAACGTGGAACGACGTTTAAAAAAGCTCTCAACATAAGGATATTTTTTCGCTCTCGTAAAGTCTACCTTCGTCATAATGTGAGAGATTCAAGAAGTAATCATGTTTTCTTCAAAGGTTATCATTTGGCATAGGCGACTATGTGTAGGAATCATCCAACTCAGTCAAAGTAGTTTCCTTTCGTCTTCACAAATTATAAAGGGAAAAAATACGATGCCAAGAAGAAAACTAAAATCTTGAAAAAGTACTATACTCAGACCCTTGTGTTTTTATTTACGTGGGAAGTACATCACAGGTATTGAAAATTGTATCCCATGTACCTGAAATGTCAAAGCATTTGGGGTAAACTCTATTCCACAATGCAGTCGGAAAAAAAGTGTGCATAGCCTTATAATATATGTATTGCATATTCGTCATTCAGTGATTTTCTTCTTCGCAAGCCTTCGTCTATCCATGAATAAGCAGCTTCTTTACAATGTTATTCTCTGCACAACGAATTGTTTCCTGCCAGCACTGGGCTGTACGCTTCAGTGAAGATAGTCCATCCATAATACAATACTACAAGTTTCCGAATCAATTTCAGACACTTCAAAACAAACTTCCCAGAACTTTTGAAAATCCCTTTGTTATGAAGGAAGTGCGACGAGAAATTTGTTTTCCAGGGCTTCACGCCGAGATTTTATTAGACCGTGTGTGCCACGCTTGACCTGGATTCCGACCCGACCGCAAGTTCATTTCCAATTTCATTTTAGTTTTTTTTTCTCTCTCTCTCTGCAGGTGTCAGGTTTGTATGAGCATAGAGATGAAACCGAGAGCGAGACATGTGGGTATCATCGCTGCATTTCACCCGACCAAGTACCATGTGCTTCGCGATGCGCTTTGACGTCCATGCAATTCAAAAATAAAAATACAAATATTGCAATCCTCGCGCTGGAAACATTTGAAAAGGATTTTTCGCAAATCAGTACATGTTTTCATGTTAGATTCATGCATCAGACGTGCTCTAGTGCGCATAACTTCCGCTCTGACGCCATTTCTCAAATAAGTTTAAACGGAGAATAAGTCCAAGTCCGATCACTTTATTGCAATGTAATGTTGAAAATGAAATTAAATTTTCAACCTATTTCAGCAAATTATAAAAAATCACCAACACTCACACTTATGTATTTTCATGATTGTAAAAAAATCACACGGATTTATTTTTCATTCGGATAAAGACGTTCTCTAACTCATTTGAAAGTTTCCACGATGGTGGAAAATTCTGAGATTTAAAAAAAATCGGGGAATGATCGTCTCACGAGTTGTTTATATTCTTCAATTTAGTCCTTTTTTCTGTGAATATATCAACTACCGAACAAGAAAAATGTTGATTCAATATTGAAAGTTAGCAAGAATTAATTTTTTATTGCATAATGCTGATCGCTTTTCGTCGTAAAGTGCGTAGATTATACGAGAAGAGCTGCAGAATATGCAGCCTTTTATTAAAATTAAAAAAAATATTTATGCTCCATAAAAATTCTTATTTTTTTATCGACGAATTGGACTTTCGAGTAGTTGCTAACTTTAAAAGGGAATCATGATTTTTTTAAAAAGCCATTCTCCTCCTTTCCTTTGCTTTCAAGAAATCGGCAATGGACTCGAAGAACCTTATAGAAAACCCCAAGAAAAATCAATGACAGGACAATCACTTCGAACTCCTCGAATCTGTTTCGTCTTGTTCACACATCAGAAGAGAATATACAGTAATTTGAAATACACTGCGTATATGCGAGTACAGTATATTCTTTGCGCATATGATTTTTTCCGCCCTGTATAATTTCAACCAGCAGCGTTGTTTCACAAGATCTTGCCTTGATCTGATTACTTGAACTCGGAAGTTATGCAGCTGAATCGAGCTTCCGGGTATATCGCCAAAGTCATAGAAGCCATCTCAGCCTCCCGATTCATTGAACAGAGAGTATGAAAATGCAAATACGAGCGGGGGGTGGGGGAGCGACGGCAGAAGTCGACCCCAAACGGGGGCCAGTGACCCGCGTTTTTTTGGTTTCACGACCCACTTGTCGCGTTAGCCTTGTTTGATACGCAACAACCCCCAGCTCTTCTGTCAAGAAACTCAGTCTGTGCGCACTCTTACGGCATAGAACTCGAATTATTCAAGATAATGATAGGAAGCCTTCGATGGAATCGAATAGCACTAATGATAAAAATTACGGTGGAACACAGGACAACAGATGCTTTTTTTTTTGCATAGAAATCGTTGTTAAATGAACCTCAGCCACCACTGATTATCTTCTTCGCGTAGTAAACCCTTCTTCAGCTAATCAACTGCCCAAAACATAGTTGAGAAAAAATCAAGTACTGTAATGAGTTGTAATTCTGAAAGGGTGTCAATGATTTTGACACGTTGTTGTGGAGTAACTTATACCTCAACATAAATTTTGTAATAAAGTAAGCGTGGATCAAGTAAAACAAAAGCAAATTTGAATAAAACACTTGATCAGCCTGGGGCGAGGCAGGAAATCCCTGTAGGATTCCTAAGTTGAAAGAGTATCATTTGTATTTCAAGGAAGTTCCAAAAAAAAAACGTTTTGGAACTTCCTTGTAATTTTTCTGACAAAAAATCGGCATTCTCCTACTAATTCCCAGAAAATTATATTTTCTTCCTTTTTAAATTGTAGGATTTTTCAATATTTTTAAAGGAGACATCACGCTAAATCGGGAAGTCAAAATATCCGTCGTATTTCAGTTCTCAAAGCAGTTAGAATTTTAGACATGAGGATTCTGATCGCATTCCTCATCTTGAAAGGCAATCCAAGTTATTTCCCCCGAAAACATACAACATTCCAGCAAAAAAATTCGACTTCAGCACCATGTTCTCTTTTCAAAGGTTCTATTGATAAGAAATTCAAGCATTTGCCGAAACTGTCGAGACATAAAAAACTAAGAATATTTCCCCGAGATCCTCGACGACAGTCTTATGAATAAAGAGAAACTTCCGCAGACTCATGTTATCAAACATGCAGTGATTTTTCTCCCTCGGGGTCGAGCTTGATGTCGACCGGAACACGATCCCTGAAAAATGCAAGCCAAGACGCATCTGTTTTCAGGGGACCGGTTGAGTGTTTTCTTTCCTCGTGGATGACGAGTACTGTTCTGTACCTGGAACCCAGAAGAAATCCCCATGGTGCGCCATTTTTCAGCACAACTACGCGACAACAACAAGGGTTGTCAGCACATGGGAAGAAAAGTACACCAATGGTTGGAATAGGCTCACCTTTTCCTTTTTTTCTTTTTTGTAATCTAGTTGTGCAGAGGCACATATGGCTATTTCTAGTTTTTAAAAGTTGTCTATATCTCTTCTCTCAGCCCTATCATGTACCCTCAATTTAGTGCCTCAAATGTAATGCCACCCTTGCATAGTGCCATTAATTTTCTTTGAATAAATCTCTCTCCATTGTGCTCCCAAGGGAAACCCTGATTTAGAGCCAAATCACTTGGTGCCACAAAAAATGTCCGGTCCTAAGTAGGCCAAGATCACAGAAATTAAGACATATTTCTTGGGATATCATTCGGTTATTACTGAGAATCACATGCCAATGCTCAGGATGATATTTCAAAATTATATTTCTGAACTTATGTGCAATTAGGTATTTTTATTTGAATGTACTCTCACTGGGATAGTCTCTTTAAAAAATTATAAATTACTTCACTTGACCTAGGAATTGTGTGCTTTCATTGGAAGTTTGACACAGAAATGCATGAAACAGTTTCACTTTTTACACAACCTAATTTATGCAAAAAAATCAAATATTTTATGTGCTGTAACAGAAATTTAAATGCAGTAAAAGCAGTTAATTTGAGCCTCAAGTTATTTTGTGCTGCTTATTTTTCAGCAAAGAGGCCTTTAATTGGCCTAACAATTCTGAAAAATGCGTGTTTCACCTTTAATAGAAGACCTAAAATGATTTTTTTCTGAAACCATGCCCCCAATCGAATGCCACCCTTGCTTAGTGGCAAAGCCATGACAAAGGACAGCACTAAATGGGGTTCAACTGTATACGTTCTTGGCAATATCAACAGATCTTTGTCAATAAATTGAACAACACTCAACTGAGTGATTTAAAGAAAATTGGGTGGCAAGGGGATTGGTTGTGGAAATCTTGATTGAACCTTGAGAACGCTGAAAGGCAGCAAATAAAGTGCTTCGTTCATTCATTCAAGAAAATATCTCCCCCAATCCGTTCCTCAATTTGTCACCTCTCTGCCATTCCTTCAGGTGCCCGTCGAACCCTCGGGCTGCTCTGCTTTGGGCCACGACAGCTGTGTGTTGGCACTGCGCTACGTGGCCCTATAGGTATAAGTGTGGTGCTTGCTTACCTTAGAGTACCCGCGAACCAGTTTTCCGAGTCCTACGCCGTCTCTTTCTTTCTTACGCTTTTTATATTCTTTTGGAAGTGCCCAAAGCGTCACGTCACAGTGCCTACTCGTTTGGGCACCCCACTCCCCTCGTCACTCCGACTCTACCGTGAGCCGACGGCTCGTAAATCTTCACGGCCATCCCGCGACGAGGATATAGTTTCCCGGCGAAGACAAATTTAGATCCAATTTGCTGCTCAACTGGGGTGCCGCACTTCATTATGTGCGCCTCTTCCTTCTGAACAAAACAAGCAAAAAAATACTGTATATGTTATCTGTTCGAATGCAATGGAACTGCATTGCAATTGATTTTACTGATGATATTAGTGTTTGTTAGCTCCAGGTGAACTTGGATAACTTAAACCTCCCTAATGAATTGAACGCTTCCATAATTCGAATTTTTTCTAGGCCCAATGTGAATTCCCTTATACTGTACTATATATGATGCATTAAAAAAACTCATCGTCTCCTAAATCAAAGGCTTTTCCTCTCAACCCTTCATAACTCAAATTTCCTGAGGCCTTTTGGCAATTATTTTCTTGACACACAAAAAAGGCAATGAAAAGAATTTATAAAAAGTTTTTAGAAGATGGGAAAGGCGAATTGGGCAACTTAACTCTTGCCTCCAAGTTCAGCATCCTATCAACTCATTTAAGGAACTTGAAGACCCATAATATCACCATTTACAATTCCCTGCAGTTCTTCTATATTTTTTGCAACAAAAATTATAGTTTCCCCAACCAGAGGCTCCCTATAGCCCTAAAAAGCGTTTTAATTCAATTTTCTGAAGAAAATTATTGTATTCTGACCTTCTATGTGCACTGTAACCCACCAAAATGAACCATTAGACTTGAGCTTGGATTTTAATTTCTGTAGAAAAAAAACTCAATTGATTGGAGTCGTCTGCACTAAAATCTCTTTTGGTTCAGAAATTAACAGATAATTAATCATCAACATATCATATTACAGGAACATTATCTTGAAATGTTCCATCAACATATCATATTAAAAAATATATCAAATCATATTAAATATATAACATATCATATTAAAAAGCCTGCATGGCTTTTTTTTTAATATTGACGGGTTTTCAGAAACAGCTGAATCTACTAACTAAAGTGTCTTCGCAAACCTGGGATCACTTTCGCGGAAAAACGATATCGGAAATAATTTGCCGGAAGTGAGTCACTCAATCTTTATGCCCGCCATCCAGGTCAAGCTTTCCTTTTTCTGCGGGTACTATATACGTTATAAGTCTTATAACGAGCATGAATTTCTCTACTCGAAACGGAAGAGGGAAAAAGGAATCAAAACATTATCGCGTATGAAAACATGCGATCCGTCTGCAGCGTAATGGAAAAGAAAATCATGCTGCTGGCTAACGACGACCGCCGGGTGATTCTGCAGAAGGAGATGATGATTTCAGGATTTTTCCTCGAGCTGCTCCTTTATTCTCGTCGCTGAAATATTTATTTACGGCTTTGAAAAATCAGCGGATAACTGCTGATTTTCATGGACTGGAATGACATTTTTGAACTTTTTTTAAAACTCAGTATACAGCGCGAGTCCGGAGATGATTTAAAATTGAAAGCCACGATTCGAAAAAGTGCTCGAAAGTTGTGTCATAATTCCGAACTACAATATTCCGGGCATCAAAGTTTCCAAGTCCAAATCAGCAACGCCATTATGAAATCAAGAGCATCATCAAAAACAAGCAGAGGTTCACTTCCTTCGGATTTTAATATTTTTGTCCTGACTCATAATACGTCTTGGTTACCGAATAAATTATCTGGGATTATTGTCACCACGAAGGGTTTTCAAGAATTTAAAAATATTTGGTAGCAAGTAAAAAGTCATAAAGGAGAACTATATTCACAAATAAAATGTATTTACAAAAATAATGTAGATCTGGATATACAGTATGTCCAAGAATCCTAAATAATAATAGCCAACACACACTATTGACAAATTACATTTACGTTACCCGCAGAACTGAGATTGAGTAAACAATCTGTTCTTGTTTGCAAAAGTGAGGATGCGGTTTTTCAGGAAGACTTTGCTCCTTTTACAGGCAGTAACAAAACTTCATGACATGTCATGATATTAGACTTTACTATTAAAGCACTACATGTGATAAATGAGTAAGTTAGTATTTACTTCGTCACATACGAATTACTTTTGCATTACGTATGAAAAATATAGAGATTAATTTGAATTTTATTGGTGCCAAGCTTGAACCTGATCATAAAAACTAAGCCTCTTCCCGACAGCAAGCTACATTGAATTCGCTCGACTTTCTTTTGAAGTTTACTTTTAAAATTAAATGTATCATTCCAACGCAATTCGAAATCAGAACTTAATTTCTATGCTTAAAATATTTTAATTCGTTCTAGATTCAATGCATGCATTTTTGTATCACATGCACTTTAAAGACGCCTTTTGATGAATAAATGGGTTCCAGTTTGCGTTTTGATATTCGCTTTGATCTGTGTGACACTTCGAAGAGCATAATCAAGCCTTACAACTACTATACATCACAAAACTACAGTACTATATGCAGTAGCAAAATACTGAGAAGTGAGCAACCTCTGCGTAGTAAGAATTATTATATTCATCCATTCGGTTCCATCTCGACTGAGGCTTCATCTTGCTTCCTAGTTTATTCTCAACCTTCAAGATGTTTAAAAAATGTTTTTCGGATAAAAGAATTTGATCTTTTGACCTATGGCATTCGGCAGGAACCAAAGCAAAATTCCCATTGAAGATTACGTAAGCATCCTAGATTCTAGACTAGATTCGACTCGAACTACAGGAGACCAGAAGAGGCGAAAATAATTCAATCATATAGCTTTGTTGAGACTTTTCAGCTTCTTTATAGGGAACTTTGAAATGAAATCTTCACGTTTTGCCAATCTCAACTAGGCAATTTTAAATATCGTATAAAAACGAGATATGGCGAAGCTAAACTATTTCTTTCCTGAGTCACGAACACTGCGGAGTGTCTCCAAAAAAATTCCGTCAGCTCGACGACAGGGAAGCACGAAGCCCGTTTGTTGCTCGAATACATCAGCTGACGAGGGTCTGAAGCTTCCTTTCGGCGTTCTTCCGGAACCCAGAAGACTGGGATTCTTCACCCGAAGTGATAACGAGTCTTTTAGTCGGAACCAGTCGTCACCTGGTCCGGAGGCACGCGGTCCAATTTCGCAGAACGCTTTGTCACCGTCGAGCTGTGCGTCATCAACACAACTGCATTCCGTTCGCGCGGAGTCATGTGCTAGTGAAGGAAGCAAAGCCTATATAGCAGATGAGATATTTCAAATGTAGGCGAGCAAATCATTTCAGGAAAAGGCTCTTCTATGATGCCTCTTGACACTGCAAAAAAAAATGAAAATAAAAACTAAAAATTACTGCCCCAGCGGTACATTTTTCTGAAGAAAGAGGAAGACATGTCTTGTGCAGGCATGCTTTGCTGGTTAAATTTTAGTCGGAGAATATATAATCAATTCCTAGCAGTGGACAAAGAATAATTTATAATCGAAAATCATTGAGGCCGTTGTAAAAAAAAGTATTTAATCTTCTATTTCACATTAAGAGAAATTGGAGCAATACTTATAGTTGCTGCTGTAAAGTATGCTCAGATTTTCAATAAATTTATTTATTTTTGCCAGGTAAATTATTTTCTTCTTTCTTAATAAACGCGTGAACCCCATTTTCAACGTGATTATCAAGATCAGAATGGCATACTCACGATGCTGTACAGCAATTGAGATTCAGTTCACTGCTGGTTTCTCCTAATAACAGCTGAAAACTTCAGTTACGTGACATTAAATATTTTTTGCAGGAGTTTGAGCAACGTTTGAATATTTTTCATGCACAGATCCATTTCAAAGGAAACTAGAAAAATATGTTGAGTTATACGTGCTTAAAACCACTTAAGTACCACACACACACACACACACACACGGGTAATATGTACGTACACCTCAATTTTTGAGATGAAAATTAAAAAATATATATTCCCAGCGCCAGACACTCAGTTTGGTTTTCATCGTAATTTTTGTTGCATGCATTGCACGAAACAAAATTTACCAGTCAAAAACGCACAGCTTTCAGTAATTTTCAAGTTTCAACTGAATCTTTTCAAAGACAGACGACTGGGAAAAGATGAAGCACAGTATTACCTTTAAAAGCGAAACAATTTCGTGAATATATAAGAGAGTTCAGAGCAGTGACAAGCTAGTGAATATAAAAACAAATTGTGTAAATTAAGGAAACAAAGTTTAAAAGTTTGGATCATGGTATTCTGATAAATATTGGTAAAGGATAATTTATAGAAACAGCAATACAAATGCGTGCATGGTTTGCGTTTGGGATAAACCTGAGTCCTATGCTGGCCAGTGGCAATAAAATGGCCTTATTCGATATTCGGATTATTTTATGCCAATTTCTTTCTGCACTTTTCCGTGAGCTATGAAAGCTTTTTTATGTACACAACAAGCAGCTGCTATACTCATTTCAATTGTGTTTTCCAATCCTGAGAAAATATTTTCATGGAAGCATACAGCAAACTAGTATTCGGCGTTTACGGCTCTATTAAAATGTATCCCATCAATTCAAGCTCTACGTGAACATATAAATAAATTATTCCGAAAATGAGACCAATTTCGGGAAATTCTAATGATTTATTAATAGTTAATGAATGAAGTATGCAAGCAGGTTGCATATTTGGTTCTGTACTGTACTGTACTCCTATAAGAATCGTAAGTATCCTATAAAGCTCTTCTTTTTTTTTTTTAGATTTGAGCAAAGTCTGCAACAATATTCAGTCAGTTGAATAATATTAGGAATTCGATTTCCTTTTTTTTCAGAACAGCAGAAAACAATCTCTGGAGGAAAGCTATCTGGTGAGTGGTGACAGACGAATATCCTCGTCTGCAAGAAGCTTATCCAGCAGAAGGAGAGGCACATCAGAGTTTATAAATATTGAAGGAAACATGTTCTTATCCTTTTAGAATTACATTTCATACTTCAGCGAAGCGTCTCATATAGCTTGGGCATTATTTTTTCAGCTGTCAGAAATCCAATAACTTCTTAAAGGGTTTAGATGGAATTTAAATGTCCTACTGAATTCTAGAATAAAAGGGTTGTCAATGTAGATTAGATTTTGCGCGATTTGCACAAATTCATACTGAAAGAAAATATATCATGCTTCAACACAAAACTAGAAATTTTGTCATACAAAAGAATCTTTTAAAATACAGTGTCCAAATCTTTATAACCTCTATACTGGCTGATTTTTTGATATGCGAAAAAAAGCCTTCAAGCGAATTCAAAATAAAGTAATAAAAATGTATTTAAAAAAATTTAAACATGTCAGTGATTTGAATTTTCTGCTGAACTTAACCCCATGCAGTCTCTAAATAAATCTTTGAACATGCCTTCTCAATCTAACAAAGATGTAAATTGAGTTCACGTAATCTTCGAGAAAATGCTGCGTTAACCTGACTCAACTATTTATTTTACCTGTATGATCAAATGTACTACTGTACATGAAACCCGAGAGCACAGGGCTGTTAAAAAATGCAAGTCACTTTGACACTTATAATGCATTGATAGTCTAAATACGGTATAAGTGAGGTGCTCTTCCATTTCCTTGAAGATCAACGAATGTTTTGCCTAAAAATATTTTCTATACGAAGAAATCGAAAGTTTAGTATATAGTGGTGCCCTTCAAAATTGAATGCCTTGAACTCAAAGTTTATCAAAGCTCATTTGTTTTTTCTTTCTCACCAAAATCCACCGAAATAATCTAGTTATGAAGTGTTTCAGCGTTATTCTTCCGTTTTTTCCTCGTTTAGGTCAACTCAATCGTTCCGAAATTTACTGTCAATGCTTCCAGGAAATTACACCTTTTCCAGTATTCCAGATTTCAACATATGATACAATTGGAAAGCTGGAGAATGCATATCATCAGCCTACTCCAGAATAACTCAATTTCCTTCAACCACTGACTAAGCAAATTTGGTCGGAGTTGCTCGAGTGTTTTGTGCAGGTGCAGAAGAGACCTCAGCTGTCGATCTGCCTCCGAAGCAGTACGTATATACGTACGTGCACTCGCTGCAAAAGCAACTACGGCGGCGTATAAAGATATAACACGGACTAGTTGATGGCGAGAGGAAACGGTGATCAATTATTCAAGTCACAACCACGTCTATCGAACAAACCAGTTACCGCTTGTTATCGCTTTTTTCTCTCTCTCTTTCTCTCTTCCCATTGTTTCTATCCTGCTCTTGGGCTGGTTCCTGAGCAACCGCTTTTTTAGCGGCGCGGCGGTCCTAAAAGACCCGTAAAACGAGGGTGGCCCACGGGTATAAGTTGAGTGGTTCTTCGGTTGGGAAAAAGACGGATCAGGATCGCATTTCTCGCTTGAATTATCCATGCAAAAGTCTGTGGGCGATAAGGAAAACATGATGAGAATGGGGATGGTTGATATACGTATATAGAGGAATATTTAAAAAGAAACCCGTCGAGGGTGAAGAAATTATTCCGCATCGTCGCCAGTTGGTCTATATTAATACGCAGATATAACTTTTTTCTTTGTTCTATAAACGAAAGTGCATCAATTTATTCCGCCGGAGAAGTAACTCATTTATTTTTGGAATCCAGAAGTTTGAAATCACGCGAATCATTTACTGCCGATGTTCATAGGCTGAGGTTATTGAAATTCATTCAACAAACATTCGCGAAATTTGGCATTGAAATTTTCCTAGCTTCCATTTTTAAAGAAATATTTTTATAGATGTGTTGGGAACTGTTATTTTGCCGCGTAATTTAGCAACACACTTCTTATCGAAGATTTCCCAATTTTTTTGGGATTGGATTCGGCCTCCGGCAATTGTGTCCAAATTTCTTTGAGACAAGCTTGATGAAAAATGTATCAACATCATCTATAATTTTATAAATTTTACCTAAAGCCGAACTGTCTTTCAAATCTTAATTACATACTTTCAGGCATTTCACAGTCAAGCTTCAGATGCCTGTGAGTATATGAGTATTTTATGCACTCGGATAATTTTTAGTGGATTTCGTCCATAATTTGGCAGGATTTATGAATTCATATTTAAATCACTGAACTTCTCTTCGCATGTCTGAGAAATTTATATTTTTTTTTATTGAAAGAGAATCAATCTATTGGGCGGTTATTTCAGATATTTAATTGTAGAAACTTCCAAGCAAAAACAAAAAAGATTGATTAATCAGCGCGGAGAGGCTAGGATTGATGGAATGGAACAGATTGGTAAAAAAAAAACATCGTACCATATATTACTGTAAAGTTGAATTTATCGATCATGTGCAATTTGCTTTTTTTTTGTCCCCGTGCGTTTTTTTTTCACTAGGCACTGCGTTCGTGCTTACTACATTTTTTTCAAGTATCCTTTCGTCGTGTTTCCTTGCTGTTCTGACACTTGATAATTTGGTAATTAATCAAATGGGGTGTACAAAACATGCAACTGTCATCAAGTGATGCCCTTGATAGTCAAATGTAAGTTCTTCTTTTATTATTTTCATATAATGTTTTTACATCAGGCTTTCAAGGCCAAGTCCTATGCTGGACTGAACAAATGCCACGCTTGCTACGCTTCATGCTTGAGCCTAATTTATTATGATGAATCACAGCGTCAGGCTTACGATGAAGGGCAGAAGTGCTTTATCTGTCAAGATTAAACAAGGTTTTTTTCGGCATAAAATAGCACCAAAAATAACTCTTGAAACTTCATAACTCTTTAAAACTTGAAAAAAAACCCTGAGCATTAATCTTCGAACAATAGTAAGCAACATAAGAACCGAAAGCAGTGTTTTCCATTCTGCACTGACTCAATTCGGAAGTTCTATTTCTTTGTTCAAATGTGAAAATCAGCTGAGAGACGGTTTTTGATTCTGATTTAACAACAGAACTGCGTGTTTGCTTCGGTTCTTCGAACAATTAGACGATAAAAAAACCTTAAACTTCCCTTATTTCTCTCTCTTACAATGGTTTATTTTGGCTTTTGAGTGGATTGGTTGAGTTTTTCATGATTTCTGGATTAGAAATAAATAATTGCTACGTGAAAACGAAATTCGTTAATCATAATCGGAACTTCCGCGTTAAACAGTTTCCAGATTGGAATACTGTATTGCTTTCAGAATCTTTAATTTTTGAAAAGGTAGATTAGTAGAATCGGTGGAAGGACTTGGAAAAAAGAGGAATCGACCTGATCCTTACTAGGAATCGATTTCTACTAATCTACCTCTTTCAAAAACTCTGTGAGCATATGAAAACTGTAATACTCGAATAGACCTGAAGAAAGGCTGATTTTTTTTAGAAACTCTTATTCATTGTTTATACTCAGAATGATTTTCAAAAATAATGCCGGGGATCCTTCAATCCAGTTTGAAGGAGCTTTGTATATAATTGCCCCCGGGTGTGGATGAGCTTTTTTCCCCGATACTTGAATTGAGTAACTTTTACTGATGCACTTTCCGGGATATGAGTAAATGTTTGATGTCGAGAGGCATATCTTTATTTATTTAATTTTTGGATGTTGGGATGCCTGAATATCATCCGGGTCACGGGCAGTACTGTGCAGAACTACACATTTGGCGGCCAGGGAATTTCGCGGCATTCCCGAAATGACAGCGTCGTCGCCATTGACCATGAATGAGTTAATCAAGGACTGTTGTGCAATGAAATGAACGCGTATATTGTGTATCCGTCCAACTCTCAAACCTCGGGGCTCATTGGGTCAGATCCTGGAGCAACTCAGTTGCTCCATGGGCGTGCGGATGGCGAATACGAATGCTCGTCAAACAGACCAGGCTTTGTATAATATATACTGTACATGTACAGTATATATAAATATAAGCGTGTTTTTTCCCCTCACGCAGAGTTTGTTTAGCAAGCGTGTCAGCGAGCTCGTGTGTTGAATAAAATGTGACAAGTTGTGTGGAAACTTGACTCCGGGAATCCGTCTCTGCCTTCCGATGGGAATTTTTACTGCTGCTCGCGGCAGTCGGCGGCCGTGACTTGCGGGCCTGACATTGCTCGACTTTCAAGGCCCGACAACAGGGTTGCTGGCGTCTTCCTTTTATTTATTTATTTTTTTATTCGCAAGTTCGTCCAACTGCACTTCGTTTCTGTCAAACCACAGCACAACAAACACCGTCACGTTCTTCCCCGTATTTTTTTTTCAGGGAACACATAGGGCAGTATAGTGAATTTTTAGAGGTATTTTATGCATTCGGAAGCATACCGCGGAACGCATGCCATATTTTTCAACTGACGATACGAATGAACGTTGTCAGCGCTTGGAAAAGCTCCGGAATTTTTTTTTTTTCATTTCAAAGAAGATTGAGATTTATTGGATGGGAGCAAAGGAAATCAGGCATGATCAAGTTAAGAATGTGTTGCACTGCATTGCCGTAATTAGGGTAACAATGAATTCATTTTTCCAGGGGCAACTATTACACAGGTGAAAGTCAAAAAGTCAAACCTCCCTAAGTCAAATGTTTTTCAAGTTCCTGTCTGAATTCCCTTAGAATCAATACATTAAAAACCTCCCCAACTCGAATTCTTTTCCTCTAAAACCTCTGGAAGTCAAATTTTCTGAGGCCTTCTGGTTATTATTTCCTTGAAATATGAAAGAGAAAATCATTAAAACAAATAATTTGATGCATCTTGAAAGGAGTTTAAATGCAAATGTAGCAAATGAACCCCTGCCTCCAAGTTCAGCAAGGTGTTAACTCATCAAGAGGCAAGTTTAGGCCCAGAATCTCCTCATTTACAATTTCCTGCCATTTTTTTTGCTAATCCTCACAGCAAGAATTATTGTTTCCTTAATTCAAAACCTGCAAAAATCAAAACCTACAAAAGCGAATTTTTCTCCTGGTCCCTAGAAATTGGACTTACAGAGGTTCAACTGTACATTACTATACTTTCCGATACTGCATATAGTTACTTTGGGAATTGACATTTCAAGTTTGCGTAACAACAGCGTTCTATTCTAAGTAGGGAAAATGTGGTTCCTATTATCTCCAAACTTGCAGCATTCGGAAAATAATTAAATAGTTTATTAGAAATATTCAAGGATATGGGGGCAATCAGTATTGAACGAGTCGGGTAAAGGGGGGGGGGAATCAGACCTTTAATTTCATATACTGTAAATCTGTCTTGAATAGCCCTACAGACACGTGAGATAATAAAACAAATCAGCGTGAAAGTTCAGCAAAGAATACTAGAATTGTCTTCCACCTTTAGTAGCGTAAACTACATCATGTTCAATCTCGATCTGTTCAAAAAATCAGTTTCAAGGTTGGCAGTTCTGCGGCACATTGTATATGGACATAGGATGTGTTAGATTCAATAGCACTTTTCCACGGAAAAGAAAAACCATCTTAAATGCATCACGTTTAAACCACAGAGTAATTTCTCGCATTTCCGAGAGTTTTCTTGTATATTTCGATGTGAGTAATCCATTCTACTGTAATTTGATATTGTGCAGTTAAGGCTTGGGAATTTGGAAAAATGCAAGGGAAGGGGTGAGGAAAATGAGTCAACCCCTTCCCTCGTCACTTTCCATGTAATATTATTGAATGTAATCAATAAATTAGGGCACCAGCTTTTCACGGTCGAAAATAATCTCATTTCCCAAAACTCACCTTCAGAGGGATATAATTTCTAAAATAAAAGCAATCCTCCCAAAAACTCGATTTTACGAGGACATGAGCGATCATTGATTGCTCTTTCTTTTCCTATATTGAGTTTCCTGGCAATGTGAAGAATTTTCCTTTCTTCGCGCAAGGTCAGTTTGAAGAGACTGAACAGTACTGGTGAGGATTCGATTAAATGAACTAGAATAGATTTGTGAACGCCGTGTCCTGATCGACTGCAAGCATGAAAGGTAATGCTATTTTCGGCGAGCTAATAGACTGACGAAAAAAAGTGAACCAAGTTAATTTTAGCCGGAATTATTCGCCGGTTCCTTGATTCCTCTGCTTCAGATCAAGGGCTATAATATATATCGTAGGACTGCGCCGTTCGCACAAAGCCGACGCTGAGATCTTTTCTTACATTTCTCCTTCATCATTGACGGGCTTCCCTCGAAGCACAACTTCATTTGTGACTACAGAGTATATAAATCAGAGGCTTTTTGGTTCGTGGCTGAGTAGAAAGAATCCGAAGGGGAAACTCCGGAAGTCCGCTCAGAAAAATACTTGTCTCAGCTAATCCTGTTTCGACTCTTACTCTTTTGCTCAAAATTATCTCAAGCACACTGATAATCCCGCGAATGCATCGAATATTATATCTTTAAAATTCTGAATGCGATCTCGTTCCTTGAGCAACTTCTGACAATTCGATGATTAATAGTAATAAAAAGCTAGCGACGCTGACCAAGTATATATAAAATTACTGATGCAGTAATGTTATTTAAAGAAACAAAAATCTAGTGAAACAAAAATCAACTTAAAAGCCTCATACGTCTGAAATTCCTGCAAATCACGAACATCACATTTTCCTCACTCTTCCTGAGAAATGTCTTCAAAAAGTCTATGATGTGCACAATTTCATGGGATCATAAATTTTTTGTATTTCGCCCATATTCTGATACGAGTACTCTGAAATTTTATCTTCATTTCACAGAAAATTTTGTAAAATATGCAGATCGACCTCAAAAAGTAAAGCAGCTCAAAATTTGATTATCGCTTCGTTGCTTATGATTGGCTTACAATTTTGGCGAAGATAAACGAAGTCCGGGTGATTGAGTTTCTACTGTAAAATTTCATTCCGCCAAATCGGATTTCAGACAGCTAAGAAGAGTAAATATTTTGGGTATTCATTTATAATTATGTAAGGAGATGAATATCGAGAATGGAACTTTGCTGAGTTCTTTTTATTTTTTTTGCGTGTTTGACTCCATTCAATGAGAGCACAGAGCCTCAGAAGAAACTTCAAGGGCATTTTCGTGCATTCATTAATCAAAGATGATCATGCGGGAGTGATGGATCTTTTTGCTCTGCCCTTTGGTCTCTTCAAACAAGGGTGAAGAGCGGGATGGAATTCTTCTCCCCCCTCCTCCCCCTTTTTTTTTTTAGATTTCTGCTCTTTATTCCATCTGGGGTCGGATCAGCACGAGAGATCAGGATTAGACCGCAGTCCAGAGGGTTCATCAGGGCTCGGCTTGCCTTCATTACCACAGTATCGGGGCTGCATCGCGCCCCGAGGACTTGTCAGATGATCCGGATCGCGATTCAAGACCAGCCCTGGGTGTGGCGGAAACCGTGGCTGCTCATTTATTCCCCGGTGGAAACCGTGGCTGTTCATTCATTTCCCTCTATAGCGGAGAGAACCAAGTTGTTCTTTTTCTTCGTTTTTTTTGCGACCAGGCGGACTTTGTTTAATGGCCGAAACTGGGTTTTGCTTGTCCAGTAGCTGCACTTTCCTGGAAATGTGTCTCTTGTTCTTTGATGCGATTGGTGAATTTCGGGATAGGCTTGCAATATACTGTATATGGAGGCTTTGCCTATTTTCGTTAGAATGGAATGAAGAGCTGCTGATGGAGTTTAATGAAGAGATGTAAAATCTCATTGCAACATGAAGCAGTTGGAACCTGACCAAAAAGCTTCGTTACTGCAAAACGTGCGTTATAAAATGATTTTATTAACCTGGTGACTATTGGAGAGGGATCTGAAAAAACGAATCCTTTACTGTTAGAAAAAATTCATTGGGACAGATTCGATTGCGTACACACACAAAACGGCAGGGAAATCTGGCAACTTTAAATTCAATTTCTTCGTTCATCAGTTACTCAACGAAAAAATATAGATATAATTACAGCAAGATTGGATCATTTTTATGCCCGAAAAATATTATTAAGTGAAGGTGTCTGCGAGACGCTTACCTGGAGATATTTTAGCAATGAATTCCTCCATCAATTTCCTTTTTCGTATTTTCCAAATATATCCGCAAAGCATTGGAGATATCATCAGATGATACGGCTGCTTTAAGTTTTTTTAAATCATGTTCTTTACGCAAATCAACGATTATTTTCTTGTTGGGAAATTTTTTTGGATTGGAATTGACATGAAAATTCCACAACCATACAGGCAGCTATATACAATATTAAATTTTTAAAAGATTCTTTGGAATAATTTGACATGCTTTGCATGAATTTTGTACTATTTTGATGCTTACTGTATATTTTGCGGAAGGGTACGTTTTAAATTTTTTTCATATTATTGTTGCTTTCCTCGTTGGAAGATAGTTGGATGGATGGAGATTTTGAAATTTTGCAGAGTAGCATTTGTTGTTTTCTGATGAAACAGAGAGGAAAGAGTTGAAAGTACACCTCTTCATTACCTTGATGAAATGACGTAAACCTGCCACACATGCTAAGTTTTATTTCATTGCAGCCGGTCTTTAGGGTTGTCAAATATTTTAAATAATTAACAAAAATGTATACTGAGTACGCCCCTAAATCTGGAAATGTCCTTTACTCTGTGGAAGATGATGCTTTGATTTCCAGCAATAATTTTGTTATTGAAGCTGAATGTGAAGCTTGAAAGCGTCGGCTAATGAGCAAGAAGTTATTTCTATAGTGTGTGGAATACAACTGAAGACGAAAATACAATGCAAATGTTTCTTGAACCCACAGTTTTACAAATTATAATGCCTCCACAACTGTCAAGCTTCCAAGAAACTTCCAATTGGAATTCAATGAAGAGACCCTTTCTGAAATCTTAAAGGATCAAGATAAACTGTTTGCCTTATATGATTTCTCATCAAAGATTCTCTCTAATTTGTTCATTCAACTAAACCTCATACAGAAACAAGAAAAAAAACAGTACTGTCCTCCATCACACTGAAGCTTTCGTGCCTTCTCGATGGCCATGTTTTTGCTTTTAGTTTTATTTTTAGAAATCTCAGTATAAAAGAATATGCGCTTTGATGAAGAATTTCTGAGTATATAAGCTTAATGGGGACCCGGCAAAAACGGGCAGCATCAACCTGAACTACTACAGTACCTACCAGTACCACCCCCTCAATGACTTCCAAAGCAGCTTTCGCGAGAATTGCGTTCAACACATCTCACAATCCCGACTTTTGCGCCATAAGACCTCAAAGGATTTCTCACAAATAACAGAAGAGAAGGCTGCCTTATCCCTGCTTTGTTAGAATGTTATCGCAGCAATATCTAAAACAAAGCAAAATAGATCTTCTCAGATGAGGGGTCATCTCAAGCAGAATACCTCTCACGCCAAGTGCGGTAATTTTTCTCACTCGGAGTCGGGACTTCCAATCGAAAAACCAACCTGAATGGAATGTGATGATCTCCGCGGAATTCGCAGAAACGACGAGCTTGAGACGCGTTTAATCATTGCGAGATCATATCCAGTTCCACACGCGCTCCACGGTACAGTTACAGTGACTGCTGGTTGGTGACTTACCAGGAAAAGTATGATGAGCGTATTTTTTTTTGTGTGGAGAGAAAAGATATAAAAGATATTTTATGAGAAAGAAAAAAATAAGTACAATATACAGTTGGAGCAGCTCAGCGACAGGCGCAGTGGTGCACAAACGTGTCCTCATCAGTCAGCGAAAAGGGGCGCCGGTTTCATTCCGCGCGTTCGTTCGCCGACGTGACGTCAGCGATGCCATACTCATCCGACGAGACATCGACACCGACACCGACGCCTTGTATCGAACATCGGAAACGTTTCCGGGCGTCTCTGCATTTTTCTGTTTTGTTTTTTTACGAAGCGAAAGTCATTCTTGTCAATCCATTCTTGTCTTGGCCGTCAAGCGCGTCTCTCACCTCCCACTCCTTTTCCAACCACTCATCCTGTGTGTATAAAAATACAAGATACTACCTGTAGCTTATTTTGTGCACAAATTTTCATAATTTATTTAATATGCCTGCATTTTTAGTCAAAAAAGACGTTTTCAGTCAGTATTTGAAAAGTATCACATCGAAGAGCAAGATCTTGAAAAACGAGGGTGCCCGAAGGAACTGCAATTTTGGGATGAATAACTATGATAGAACTTAAAAATTTGAATAAAAACAAATTCACGCAAGTCAAAATATCCAAGCAGTTATGTTAAAATAATCACGTCGTACGAATATTTGGCAGCAACTGTTGGAGTACGGATCTTCTCGTCAACATAAATTACGTGATACAGTATCATATATTACGTTTAGATTAATGACGAGCTAAAACGCTCAAGGACTTTTATGTCAAAGAAATAACATAATAAGGTACCGTAATTCTGCACTTCCATGAGATAAACATGAAGGACTCCAACGTGAAAATATGGTCGAAATGCATTTTTTTTAATGAAAAATAAACCTAGGAAAATCAATAAAGTTGGGGATCTCCGAACGATTCATCATTAAAACGGCGACATTTATGCTAAATTTGGAAAGCAAAGCGTGCTGATTTTTCTCCCAAAAGAAGTGGATTTCAAGAGAAGAACAGTTACACTTCTAAATTATCATCGTGTAAGCGTGCAGGACTCCGAAATTAATAATTTCTCACAAGCTCCACAATGTGAATACAATATTTTCGAAACGGTCATTGCAGTCAAAAAGGTCTGGACGTTCATCCAATATGATACTGTACTTTATAATCATAAAAACTGTAGACTAATTGAGCTGAAAATTCTCTCAGAAAATATAAAATGGCATAGTCGGTCCAGCTGGAATGTTTTTAAAAGGGAGAACAACGTATTCTTCTAAAAATGCTCATTTTACAGTATGTCTGAAGGACTTTACCGTGTGGACCTCAATTTCAAATGGGTCCTTTNGGGGTTGAGGTTGAGAGCAGTGTAGGGATATTAATGTGATCGGAGCACTTTTCCGAGCGGATATTGCGTTCGTGACCGAGGTGACTGGCCAATTCGTCATCCGCGCGTGATGTCGCGCGTCCTCCTTTGCTCGTCCACGGCTCTCATTCTGCCGTGTGTCGTGTGCTCTGCGTCTCATCCAATCCCGAACGCATTGTTCCGGCTGACCCATTTCTCATATTCCCAAAGTTTTGCCTAGTTTCTTTTTTTCTTTCTCCACTATTCTGCAACACCTCATCTCCTCATCTCCCCCCACTTTCTTTTTATTTCTTGTCCTGTGTACGTGGCTCTCTGGTATACATACTCTCGCTCACTCACTCCCAATATTTTTACATCCTTCCTCTGTTACGCTTAAAATAACCCTCTGGGCCACGCAAGAAGTTTTGACCTTGAGGGCACTTCTGTTTGACTTGAAGTCAAATATGTAGGTGAGTTATGATTACGAGTGTCTTCTATGTGGTTCACCGGAATGTTGTGAAAAACTTCTCGAGAAGCACAAAAATAAGGAATATATGCGTCGAGACGAACGTCGCCGTCTCTGGGATGGAGTTAATCAGCAACTTGCCTTTCCATATATCCGGAAATACAGGCTCATACAAGCCTGTAAAAATAACGGTACAGTACAATCATACACAGAAAGCTGACAATTTTTTTTATGCAACGGAGGAAAAAGTTTCAGCTCAATTTTGTGATGCAGAATTTTAAGCAGCGGTGAATTCTCCGTGGATGCATGTATTCAGGATTTAAGGTAAATAAGACAATAATAGATTGGAAAGTGTTCCATTTTTTTGATGGAGTGGCAAAAGAGTTGCTGTCAGAATGAAAGGAAGACAGTTCGAAATATTAAATGCTCATTGTTTTGTCTGACCTGAGGCACGGGTTGTACCTTGCAATTCAGCCATCCCAAAATTTGACAGTGAAGTTTGCTGGGAGGTTGACTCTCCATTACCTCTGCCTCATAATATGAACTGTGGAGAGACATGAAACGTCAAATGCTATGTAGATTACATGCCATTTGATGTTGTCTTGCAATTCCACTGCTTTGCAGCTCAACCCTAGTCCAGCAACAGATTGGGGTCAAATTGCAAGGTACCATCTGTATTCCAAATGCTAGGCTCCATAAATGCAACTGTTAATTTTCAATTAATTGGTTTGATTGAAATAAATCTAAATCAGAATAGAGCTGTTGTATCTACGTGTGGAAATGTTGATGAGATTTAAAGTTTCAGCGCATTACAGTTGTATATGCACCAATAAGATTTAATTACAGGACATAGAAACCCTTCAATTTGAAAATGGGTAACTGATGATCGCTCAATGAATTGAAAAAGTAACAACATTTCATTCCCGAAGACTTAAGTTTAAAGTGAGGAACTAAGTTTTCCATTGATTCATTGATATACACTTTGCCCTATGATGATCGTTCAAAGTTTTGGATGTTTTCCTGAATTTGACATTCCTTCTCGGAAAACCAATCACGGATTTAAAATGAAACTCCATCCCATGGCCAATTTAACCCGACTGATGATCGCACAACAAACAAAAACAAAAATAAAAGACGTCAATTTGTTCTGTGAAAAATTAATCAACAGCATTATTCTTTAAAAATTTGTGGAAAATTACAGTTCTGTAAAAGGAGATTTATCATGGACCGTCAACCAGACTAAGATAGGAATTTTTGAGTTCCGCAGTTGAAGCTTGTGGAAAACCAGAAAATGATCAATGAATTTTCAAAAGTTTTTGTGTTTTCGTAAAGAAAAAATAAATCGTAATTTTCTAAAAGATGTCCATTATCTCAATAAGCAATCTTTGAGCACAAAAAATGCTAAACCATAGGTGTCTTTTGGTCCAAAACTTCGAGAATAACTCTCCCCATAATGACCTACCTCTTGGTCGATTGGAATTCCCAGCAAAGAACTCAGGAGCATTGTATATAGAACCCAAACGAAGGATGCCCTCCATCAATCCGTATAAACTGTGGAATTGAATTTCAAAAGTAATTTTAATCGGAAGCTCCAATAAAACATCTGCCAGTATCAGATACACTGCTGTTAAGTCTTTCAGAGTAACCTTCGCTTGAGCCTTTGACGTCCAGCTGGCAAACTACGTCATAAAAACGGATCATGATTGATTACGGCGATCCCGTTTTATTCTTGCGTCAACAATAGTGCACAGAGGGATTGAAAATTTTTCAATATTAAACAGCTTTTCTTTCCTGCGGACCTCCCTTGTTCCAGTACACATTGTTTGGGTGTGCGTGCGTTGCGAACTTTAAATCCCTCCAAAGGCGTTATAGTGCCGTGCCTAATAAACGGCGATTCATTGCGAAAGCCTTCTTCTGCTATTTCAGCCAGCTTGCATAGCATTATTCACTCAGATGATTGATTTCTGCTTTTCCATATTGTGAAACCGTCGGGCCCGGATTCACGGTTAAATTTGTCACGGGATGATGAGGGACATTTTATCCACCGCCGTTGAGCCCAGCCCAGGAGTTCTTCTTTTTGAACATTGAGAGTTAATTTTTTTAAATTTAACTCTCAGACTTTCCCGATCAACGCACAAGATGCGAAGAATTACATATGATTCATCGCATTTTTAAAATTCTGCACATTTTTTGATTCAGCAGGGTTGCGAAATCAGAAGTAACAAAACAAGTTTGTTTTCACATTTTCGTCATTTTAATGCGAGGGAACCGCTGGGATTCGCAACTTTCCGATTGTGGTGCATATGGAAATCAAGTTTGAGATTTCAAACCAACAAAAAAATTGAAAGACCAGACTCGAACTTGTGAAATTCAAACTCGGTGGATTTCTTTTGTTTTTCACATGATGAGGTTTTTCTCTTTTATGTAGGTCTTCCTGTGAATAAAAGAATAGTCGGAAAAATGTTGATGGAGAGACTTTATTTATAAACGTGGAGTTGATAAAAAATAACATTTCGTAAAATCGCAATTGTGCAGTACTTGAGTTTGAGTTGGTCGATTTTTTCTTTCAACGGAAAACTGTACATTTCATAGTTGATGTTATGGAATGTTCTTCATCACTGTAATAACTTTTGAAAATACTGGACAGTATTTCGGTATGCGGTATATATGTCGTAATTCTGGTGAGTCAGCATTTTTTTATTTCTTTGAAGTTATGTAACATAACCATCATCTGTAATTTGTCACGGTAAACTTGGATCAGCTCAGGTTTCATCGGGATTTTTTTCATTTGAAACTTGGGAATATTTAAATGTTGAATCCATGCTTTTAAAATTTTTAAAAAGTTGCAGGTTTCAAAAATTCTAGGTATGCCTATTTTACCTAAGTAATAAAAAATTCTTGCCCTCCGAAAATTTCATATTTGTGAAAAAGTACTGTTGCTGACTAACAAACTACTGTTCTGAAAAAGTACTGGTGCTAATTTTTAAGACTTTCTCACTTCTTAAATTTTCCAAGAAGGGAGAAAGACCATTTTTAGGAGAATGAAATTTCACCTGTTTTCCTTTTGTTGGCGCAAGAGTGCTGTAACCTTGAAATTGGCGAGAAAATCCAACAAATCTGTGCACTACTGATTCAATCCATTTTCAACTTTTTCCTTCTTTTATTTGGAACGGGTGGCATCAACCTGAATTACAGTACTTACCATTACCACCCCCTCAGTGATCTCCAAAGCAGCTTTCGCAAGAATTGCGCTCAAAACACCTCGCAATCCCAACTTTCGCGCCATAAGACCTCAAGAGATTTCTCACAAACAGAAGAAGAATGCACGTTAAATTGCTCCCTTTATGTGCAATTTAATGCACTTCTTTCAAATCGTTCGTTTCTATATGTTCGCTCAATTAATGAGAGCGCTCTCCCGATTGAAACACTGAGTTGATTTCCGCTACTTAAAATCCATTCCTTATTGTTCCGGCTGCAAAAATAAAATTCCTCGCCCTCTATACGCTGTACTCTGGTAGTTTCCGATTAAAGCAACCGGAACAAATCAGAAAATGGAGGCCTTGAAAAACGCTCGGAAATTCAAATCCGTGATGACACGAATTTCATCAGCATCAAAGTCTTTATCATTGATGGTCTGTCCTTTGCTCCACGTACGCTCCACATCCGGTTATAACCGGCAAAGAAAAGAAAATTCACTCCTATATGCAAGAGAAGGAAGAACAGTTTGGCAGGGGGGGGAGGCAGGAATAATTCCTCCATTGCTACTGGCTTTTTTGGTGGTGTGGTTGGAAACGAGAGGAAGACTGGAGTGGGGAAAGTCAAAGGGCATTTATAGTCGTAACATGAAACCCCGACGTAAGTCGGGGGTTTTTTTAATTTAAGAAAATCGTCGTAAGATGAAACGGACGTAACATGGGCCTGTCGTAAGTCGGGGGCCCACTGTACTCTGGTAGTTTCCGATTAAAGCAACCGGAACAAATCAGAAAATGGAGGCCTTGAAAAACGCTTGGAAATTCAAATCCGTGATGACACGAATTTCATCAGCATCAAAGACTCCATCATTGATGGTCTGTCCTCTGCTCAACGTACGCTCCACATCCGGTTATAACCGGCAAAGAAAAGAAAATTCACTCCTATATGCAAGAGAAGGAAGAACAGTTTGGTGGGGGGGGGGGGAATCGTGAATAAAGCACGTACGAATTTCGTGTCTAATAGCACAGCCGGGAAGGCATCGAGGATCTTTCTTTTTATTGTATTCGCCCGGGATATATCCGATGCGCAAAAATTGTTCGCCAGCAAACATTGAATGCCAGACACGCCCCGTGTGCGTAACTTCATTACCTCGGAACAAAGAAAGCCCGTTGCTGCTGTCATAATTAATATTTATAAAAAAAAAAAAGAGAGTCTATGTGCGGGAACGGCGGAAGAGGCGTAGTACTGACAGGGGGGGATTCAAGTGCCGCAATCAGGCCCCGAGTGCTCTTCATATTCAGACGGTTTAAAACGGGACTCCCGCTTGGTGAATAATTGAGCAAAAATGCGGAGAAAATAAAAATGAATAGGAAAACGAGAAAATTAAAGGAAAAGCAAAGGAAGGAAGCTAGACGCCACCACGTATTTCTATTTTTCCCCACGATGTAAAGGAATGGCTTTCTCTCGCGTCGGCGGAAATTGAGACGGAACTCCCGGAATTTTCATGGTCGAGCAAGCTTCTATTTCGACCATATTACGGACCTGGCATAATTGTTGGGCATGGAAACACTCGTGCCGTCTTCAGGCATGAAAGGTTTTTTTTCTCCTTTCGGAGTAAATTCACCTCATTCAATAGTTGTTAATTCAACTGCGGATTGAGAAGATTAAGTCGCTTCCAACCATAGGAGATCCCAGTTGAGGATAGCAAGGGATGATGGTAGGATAAACGGCAGATGAGGTTCTCTCATCTCTTCCTCCGGGGCTTCATGTCGTGCCTTCAACCCACGTCGCACTGATGCCAATCCTAATAAATGAGATTTTGCACAAGATGAATGAGATTTTGCAAAAAAAATGAATGAGATTTTGCAAAAAAAAATGAATGAGATTCGGCTTCGCATTGCACTCGCTATAAAGTTATGTCCTCCCTCTTGATCTCGTGGAATAAGTCACGTGACGGCGAATGTGTCCCTTTTTTGCAAAACTTGAGAACCAGTGAAGCAGCAAAAGTGAAATGTCTTTAAAGAAAATTAGACGGTTGGGCTTGAAGAAAGGTTTCTCAGAAGGAAAAAATGGAAAATAAAGTGTTCAGTTTGTGAAAATTTGTATTATTAAAATGTTAATACAGTAGAAGAGAAGACAGCTTTTGTTTTTTGTCAGATAATTTCAATTGCCATTGTCTTTCTGAAATTTCTGTTAAATACATAACAGAATTCATTGCAACTTTCAATATATTTGTTATGCTGCAGAAAATTTCCCGCGGACTGGCAAAAAACTTCTGTGGACCGGCGCTGGTCCGCGTACCACGGGTTGGGGAACACGTCTGTTCTAGAAGATGGTCTGTTGGAATTTTGTTTGCTTTCATCCCATAATTGGAAAACAATTAAATTAAATTTTCATGGCATACCCGAGGATCGGGATTGAGTGAAACATTCAAACTTTGTTCAACGCTTCACACAGCACACCAAATAGAACGGAACTTATATCATCCCGGGGGTTATTCTGGGGAACAATAACCAATTCGACTCTCGTCTTGGAATCCTGATTTGACCTAGTTTCCCCATAACTGTTACATTTTTCAGGCTTGAAAATGGCGAGCAATGGGAGGGCAGGAAAGAAGCATGGGGTTTTTTTTTCCTCCCTTCCCACTGCAACAACTGGGGTGACACACACACGCAAAACAAATAGATCCATCCAGTCGCCTCTCGCAAACATTAAGTCACCTGACGCAAAATGGCCCTCGGCGACCCGAGCAGACTCCAATAATGATTCGGTGGATAATTTATTTGTCCCTCGGAGACGTAACCCAGCTTTCTGCTCATCGTTCCCCTCCGCCACGTGACATAGCTGTGGTAACAGAAGCAGGGACACACATATACGAGAAGCGGGGTGACCTAACCTGAGCAGCGTCGATTCTCGCGCTGGGAAACTTGTTAATATTGCGGCGATGTCTGTGACCAGGATTGATGGAAGCTTGTCCGGTTTCCCACCGGATCGCGTTCTTTTTCTCTGCTTGCTTTCCTTCTTTCTTTATTTTCTTCGGATGGGTCTCTGTTGCAGGCTGGGCTACGTTTTTGTAGGGAAGGACTGGATTGCACAGGGGAACATGAGTGCTATATACTGTAATGGTTCGGTTTTTTTCTTTGCAATAAGGTGTCAGTGTCTGGAGGTTTCTGAATAAAACGCAATGCTGTCTATTTGGGTAGGGTTCCGAAAGGATACTCTGTAAACAGCTATAAAAAGCTAAGTTCTGTTACAGTTTCTTACTGTTCTGTATTTACTCAAATACCACACTAAACTTTTTTTCATAAATTGAGGCAGAGGAAACGGTGTGTGGGGCTTTTGGGGAATAACTTTTTTTTAATCCCCGAAACCAAGGGCCCTTCATGTGAGTACATCAACGAAAAAATGAATAGGAAATGTATGGTGCCGAGTCTCCTTGCTGTGCATGCGGAATGATACAGTAGTTCAAGAAATAACACATTTAGAAATATGTCAGTTTGAGATGCAAAGGGAAGTAAGGATAGGGGAAAATAGTCATATAATTGGGGAAACTGTCATATATTGCTAGAACGTTTTCAACTGCTCCTGCAGACACTGGAAAACACAAAAGACGAACTTTCAATGGGAACAATGGATCCACATCTGAGCTGGATTCCACAATTCTTGATTTCCAGCAACAACAAAAAAAAAAAAACTGGGGTGTAGGTCTGGTCTTGTATGAGTATAGGTTTTTTGGCGAATTTCTCCCAAAAGCATTGGGTTACACCTCTTACTTGAGGGCACATGGTATTCGAGTAAATTCTGTACATGGACCACAAAAAAAATAGACTGCTAGGTATTCAAGCTAGAATAAATCCTCAAAATTTTGAGCTGACATTCCATAAAAATTTCGATTCAATTGGAATTCGATTTTATTTTATGATAAATATCCTGACTTTCATTTATAGCCGCAGGTTTATAAATGGTCCTGGTTACATCAACATGACCAGCACACGAATTTGACTACAAAAACGCGGCAGATGAAGTTTTCGCATTCTTTATCGCAAGGGTTCGAGACCTGTCCTGGTTTTCCGCGCCTTCGAATGGTTTTCGAGCAGCCAACCTAGGTACTTCATCAGGGTTTTCTTGAGAATTCATTTTTCAATTTGTCTACCAAGAGAATTCAGCAAAGGTTTCCGGGAACGCTCCGTCTCTTGCTAAATGACGTCATTAAAATTTTCGGGAACAAAAAGTGATGTCGAACAAATTTTTGTTGTGGAATGAGACGCGACAACCTTTTCCTTTTTTCCCAGGTTGAGCATTTTTCGAGCAACCTGTGAGGTTACCAAAGGGATTCCCACCGATCTCTTGTACTGTACAGTAAATTAAGACGCCGATATAGTGTTACTGTAAGTTTCCCTACAGTTCCCCGAGAAGGGGAAAGAAGTGAAACATGGATGACTCACCTGTACAGACGCCTTCTGTATTCGTTAGTGCTGCTTTAATAAATCTGCAATTCGTCGTGGGAATGATTTTGAGGGTGATTTTTCAGGCTATGACAACGGTTCTAGGATATTTTGACTTGATTAAAGCGATAGGAAAATATCACGAAACAATCGAAATGTTTCTTCGTCTGTTTTGAGAGAACTAGAACTATTTTATTCATTTATATACCGCCTGGTTCTGAGAATAAAAACCAAATCATATTATATATACAGTACTTGCATTTTTTTAGAATATAGTTATAAATGCCCAGATAATTTTGATGCGCGCAATTCACCTAATCGGTATTTATTATTTAAGTAAATGGAAGCATTATCAAATTACTGTACCGTATCTGTGCACTACTTTCTGGAAGATACCAGTTCACTT